>VYZW01056437.1:156549-333948 GCA_013401315.1 Balaeniceps rex | reverse complement strand
CTTAGTTGCCGAGTGGGGCTAAACCACGACAACCATCATTCCATATTTTACCATGGGCCATATTTTATGTCTGCTCACACTTCACATCAGTTTATCTCCAGCCTGCTATTCACAATCTTTGTCACATTATAAAAACCTGCTACCACCCCACTTGAGCAAGCATGCCTGCCATTTCTTAGTGTTATTAAGCATTATTAAGTAATATTCAGGCCAGGAAACTGATTTAAAAGCAACAGTTCTTTACCTTTTCTCAGTCTCTTGTTCTTGGGCAACAATCTTTCTTTTTGAGTAACACAGCCCCAACTACTTATCTATTGTGTCACAACTTGTAGCTGTCTTAATTTGCAGCAAAGCTGTAAAGCTCAGGTAGACTCTTTCATACGAATATGACTTCCTTACAAAGATAGTTATGGTTGTGACCCCTTCCCTCTGAGTTTTCATATTCAGATGGGAGGTTAAAAATAAACCTGAAAAATTCTCAACCACACTATGATGAAATATTTCTCTCTGAAGATACACCTGCCAGAAGAACAACTGCGAAAGCAAACCATAGTTCATTAAAAAAACTGTAGTGTCATTTATTTCATGAAACAGACATTATGAAGGCAGGATCTCATCCGTTGTTTTTTTACAATCTATATTAATGGAAAAATGCCATTTTATTTTTGATGTTTCATTTTGTCTGTAAAATTTTTACCCGATTTTCCTACCATCACAGAATCATAGAATGCCTTGAGGTTGGAAGGGAACTGTCAAAGTCACCTGGTCCAACCACTTTGCTCAAGCAGGGGCACCTAGAGACAGTTGCCCAGGACCATGTCTAGATGGCTTCTGAATATCTCCAAGGATGAAGAGTCCACAACCTCTCTGGGCAACCTGTTCCAGTGTTTGGCCTCCCTCACAGTAAAGAAGTGTTTCCTCATGTTCAGATGGCACCTCCTGTGTTTCAGTTTGTGCCCATTGCCTCTGGTCCTGTCACTGCACTGATGAAAAGAGCCTGGCTCCATCCTCTTTGCAACCTCCCTTCAGCTATTTCTATACATTGATGAGAGCCTCCCTGAACTTCTCCTTGTTGAACTTCATGAGGTTCCTGTCAGCCCATTTCTGCAGCCTGTTGAGGTCCCTCTGGATAGCAGCATGATCCTCTGGTATATCAGCCATTCCTCCCAGTTTTGTTCATCTGAAAACTTGCTGAGAGTATACTCTGGCCCATCATCCAGATCACTGATGAAGAACTTAAACAGGACTGGACCCAGTATTGACCCCTGGGGTACGCCACTAGTTATTGGCCTCCAAGTAGACTTTGTTCCACTGATCACTAACCTCTGGAATCCACCTTACTGTCTGCTCTCATCCACCTGATACATCAGCAGCTTGTCTATGAGGATCTTACTATATTTGGTAGATGAAACTATGGGAGTTAAGAAAGTGGGAAAGACAGTTTTGTGTGTAAAGAACTGGTCCCATAGCTCAGCTGGTGAGAATGGAATATTATCTCATTCCGTTAGCATCGGTAAAATTACTCCCGAATTTCATGGAGAAGAATCAGGTTTTCAAAACTAACAAGTTGCTTTGGATATTTGAGTCTGCTGGAGATCCTAATGTCAAAAAGAAGTTGAAACATTTTGCTAGTCTATCTTGACTCTTTTATCCATTGCATTTTATTATGTGGAATCGCAGATTCATTATTGTTATTTAATTACATTTAATTAAATAATACCCCATCCTATCTGAGAGCCCCATAGTCAGGAATGACTCAAATGTCATCTCCACACTATGAGCTTATCAGACAAAATTCAAAGCTGGTCTTGTTGATCCAAACATGTGAAAATTCAAGCAGCGTTCACATTCATAACTGTTGTCACAAGAAGTTAGCACTGGAATGCCATTTCTGCAATCCATTCTTATCAATATTGTAATAAATAAAATAAGACATTATTTCTTTACCAGAAAAGCAAAATTTTGAGCTAAATGATGAGCTGAATTTTTTTACTTAACTGCATGAATTATTTACTTGGAGTCATATAACTTCCTCTGCTCTCCTGCTTATTTGATGATTTTCTAATTATTTTTCCTAAAACTTTTGTAGCATAATTTTCTTTCACTTCCCCAGCATTTCTTTCTCAGGGGCTAAAAAGGACCAGCAGCAATTTGAATCAAAATCTTTATTAATTATTTTAAGCTTTAAATAATTTTGCTCAGCTCTTATACATAACTGCCATTCAAGAATCTCAAAGTCTTTAAAAATTGTATCATCTCAGTTTAATTTACAGGCAAATGGAGACACAAAGCAATAAAGTAACTGGACTCACACCAACCAGTAGGTTTGTGTCAAAGTCAGCAATGGCACCCAGGTCTGCTATATTTCATTGCACAGATATTTTCACTAAGCCTTTCACTCTTTTTAAATTCCGAGGGAATAATGGATGGTCCCTAAAGACTTCAGCTGTGTTATTACAACAGCCTTGCTTAGCTGTGTCGGTCTCAGGATAGTGGCTTTTGTGTTCTGTGCACTTTCCTGCAACTTGTACAAGGACAGTGGATAATTCAGAAGGAGCATTTTTCAGAGCAATTTTCATTTTTCAGAGAGATGACAGTACTTATGAGAGCTGCTACCTAAAAAAGACTGGCAGGTAGGTGGAAATGAATACAATTTGAGATTAAGACAACTTGGTTGGCCTTCAAAGACCATGGACATGCCAGACACCAACCAATGCATAGTTGGCATATGTGGCACAAGACAAGACCTACAGGAAAGTCTTCTCCGTCTGGAACAACAGGTGAGGACAGATAGGATACCTTAGGGCATCCTAAATGACACAAGACACCTGTGTTTAGACATCTGTACCACAGCCCCTGTCACTGGTTACCTAAATCTTTCTAGGCTCTGCTGACTGCACTGACTAGCTCTCCACTGACTACAGCACAGCTGAGATACTGAAAGCCTATATACACCTCCACGTAAGTAGCTAAATTTAGGTGTTAAACTTCAAAATGTTTAAATTCAGTTTAAATTTCCAACTGAATCCCACCCATAAGTCAATGAGAGCTGCCCCTCTGTACTTGTACCTCAGATCTAGTGAAGAACCTCTTATACAAATCATTTCACTTGGCATGCCAACTGCGTTTGCAAAAGGTCTAAATGTGACTTCTCTAGAAAAAGGTATTTGGCAATGATCATGCAACTAGAATCATAGAATCATTTAGGTTGGAAAAGACCTTTAAGACCATCCAGTCCAACCATAAACCTACACTGCCAAGTCCACCACTAAACCTTGTCCCTAAGTGCCACATCTACACATCTTTTAAATACCCCCAGGGACGGNTACTTGGGAGAAGAGACCAACACCCACCTCGCTACAACCTCCTTTCAGGTAGTTGTAGAAGGCGATAAGGTCTCCCCTCAGCCTCCTCTTCTCCAGGCTAAACAACCCCAGTTCCCTCGGCCACTACTCATAAGACTTGTGCTCCAGACCCTTCACCAGCTTCATTGCCCTTCTTTGGACACGCTCCAGCACCTCAGTATCTTTCTTGTAGTGAGGGGCCAAAACTGAACACAGTATTTGAGGTGCGGCCTCACCAGTGCTGAGTACAAAGGGACAATCACTTCTCTAGTCCTGCTGGCTGCACTATTTCTAATACAAACTAGTTCAACTTTGTGCGTGTTTCTGGTGGTCTGATATATAGTTTTCCTTCATCAAGTGCCATAGTGTTGCTTTTACTTGTAATTGTTGAAATTGTGTTCCAGATGTTCCTAACAGCTGTCAGAAGAATTTGGCATCTGAACACTCAGCAAACATACAGAAAAACAGGCTAGATAGGGGAAAGAGTTCATCTGCCTATATGCGGGCACATGCAATTTAAGCATAATCTCTTCCTTTTCTAGGCCAGGGAAAAACAGTTCATAGAGAGCCCCTTGGCAGCCAGATCTAACATTGCAGTTAGTCTTGCTTTGAGCAGAGGGGTGCTCTAGATGACATCCAGAAACCAGCTCCAGCCTAATCTTTTCTCAGTTAATTTTTCCGGTTTTTCTCATAAATATGCACTTAATGGCCTGTGACTCATCTGAGCTGTTTTGAACATCTAGGTTAGAATGAAGGAGCTTAAAAGCACTTGCTTTTCTCCATTGGCTATAAAAGAAGTCTAGAAACTCAGCTCAGATGTAGACTTTTAAACTGAAAATATATTCATTTGATTAGCAGACTCCTGCAGGCATTGTTTGGAGCAGAAGATGGAGAGGCAACATTCTGACTGTCTGATCCTCTGTTTAGGACAGACATAATTTGCTCTGTGTATTTCAATAACATTATATAAAGATAAAAGTAACAGTTAATTGTTTTTTTTAATGACATTCCCACCTAAGTTAGAAATATTGAGACTAAAAGTAGAGGCGGAGCTGATTCAATGGCTCTGCATTTCCTGGCATAGTCTGGTATTTCAACCTATCAAATCCTATGGCATCAGCTGACTATGTAATGACGTTCACTGTTGTGAGAGGCCTCTGACATCCTTACTAGAGAACTAATTAGTAACATTGCCTTAACTGGCCCAGTATGACCTCAGCCATGCTATGAAATTCTCATTTTAATCAAAAAATGGGTAAATGCACCCAAACTGCATATTAAGGATAGTCTACAGTACATGCCAGCTCCTCAGCATACCCAGGAATCCCATGGGAAAATGTTAGGGGTCCCCATTAAGAGTATTGGACAATCAAGCTCCAACGCTCAGCCCCTGGCACTGCTTAAATTAACAGTCTAGATATAGCTGTAAAATACCCCAAGGTTTCCTGCACGCATTATGATTGCAGCTGTAGACAATATCCCTGATTTGTTAGGAAAAAAAGTAACAAGATCTGTGTCACTTCCATTTTATCTTTGCTGTTATGAAGGCAGGTCTTGGCGTACACTTCGAGCCAAATCTTTTAGTCATTTCAATGAAACGTTTAATTGTACAAAGAAGTCAGGGGCATAGAATTTGTATCAGAAAGTTCATTTCCCCAGGATCTTCCAAAGAATAATTCTTATCTATAAAGTCAAAATGCATTTTCTGCAAGGAGTATAATTTCTTTAGAATATCTGTTATCGAAATAGTCTAAAAACTGGGAGTTTTCGGGTATGCAGTCTAGCTGAAGTCATCATGTTTGAACATCCTGTTTCTAATCTGGCTGTCTTAAAAAGTTTAATTGCAAAGGATAGAACTAAATTAAAGATAAACTTTCAATTGCATTTTAGCTATGTGATGTTATTAGACTCACTGAAAGCAAATTCCAAAATGGCACAGTGTCTATACCGTTAATTATACTTTGCTCACAAATATGAGCTTAATTGTCCATATCAAACGGCATCGTCACGTTTAATTATGTAAAATATAAAGCATCACTAATTCATGATATGAACTGAGTTCTCCTGAATATAAGAGATGCCATCTCTGGACCAACTACAAAACATGCACATCTGCTAAAGTCAACAATGTCACTTTGTAGACATTCATAATGTTCCTTCTCACTGAAGACCAGAGTATTTGAGCATTTGATGGTCAGCTAGAAATAAACAGGGCAAATCAAGAACTGCACCTGTGTTATAAGAAGATATTAAAAGAAACGTTAAAATTCAAACAGTTGCAGTGCAGATAGAGGTATACTTCTAACTGTCTGTGTTCATGGTTCTGTAAGAGTCAGGAGCTGATTATGGGAAAGGACAAGACAATTAGGGTTTTTTGCATGACTAGGAGTTGCACAGCCTGTGATTTCTGGCTCCAACCTGGTGCTTCCTATGGCAAGGAAGAAGGTTTCTATACATGGGTCTGAATGCACCTAATATTGTACATCCTAGAGAAAACAGCAGCTCAAAGGCTGCTTGATCCTCCCTATTCAGGGGCAGCTGAAAAAAAGACTCCAGGCACTCTGGGTCAGGGGCAGCTGACCTTCCTCAGTCCCAGACCCCTGCGGTTCCCCTTATCCTTACCTGGCAGCAGCAGGAACACTCAAGTTTCTCAGAGGGTTCCCATGCGTTCCCCAGTGATCCTGGCCATTGTCCCCACAAGATTCAGAAGCTCCCAAAGCAGAACGCAGAGACTGATGCACAAGTCGCTGCATCTGCTGCTGCCTCAGTTAGCTGTGTTCATGAATCTCAAGGAGGATCATACATTTTATTCAGGACTCTCTAATAAAACAGCAGGGAGCAGAACCTGGGATTCCCCAATCATGCCTCATGACATGGTTAAAGAACCAAATTTCCTCTTGCTTGTTCTCCTGCTGTCCCAATAAAGTGTAGGGGTTTGTCTTCACAGTCTCAACTGGAAGGAAGTAGGGGGTTCCTGCATATGTATTTAGTTAATAGCTAGTTGATTTGGGCACTCCTACTGGAAAAAGGAGTTGCTGAGCCTGAAGAACTTCAGCTCAGATGTCCTCCATACTTGTTGAAAACAATAACCATCATAGTTCTTATAGAAAAGTCAGTCTCCTCTCTGTCTCCTCTCTGTTCAAATGGAAAACGAGCCCGCTGGCTGTATACAAAAGCAGAATTCAGGTGCCTGAATCTAACTTTTGTATAGGTACCTACATCTAAGAGAGAAGGAGGACTTTAAAAACACTACTCTCACCAGTATTTCCCGCTAAATATCTTTTACATCAACATAATAGTGTGAAGGCTCTGTATGTTGCCTTCCACTGTACTGGGTATTGGGGTATGTAAATAAGGTGGCATTAGACCTCTAGAGTCATTAACTCCATTCCCCTTTCTCTATTTGGCTTTTACCTGATTGCAAACAAATCTCACATGTTCCCTTAATTGTCCCATGTGCCTACTACGTTACAGGGAAGGAAGAGGAACTCAAAGAGAAATCAAGTGTTGTAACAGAAACAATAGTCTGGGGAAAAAAACATGTTTGCAGCAGCTCTTTGGTAGAACTGAATGGCGCAGTTAGATTAGGACTTCCCGAACAAGCGTAGCATAGTAACCTTGACAAGCTATGATGACAGTCTGGACAGCAGTTCTGCCAAGGAAAACATCTGGATCATATAAGACACAGATTTGGCCAGAGGTTATAGAAGGAAAAGTGGCAAAAGCAACACCCAGCCAATAGATCTCAGTGAATAGGAAAGTAAAAATCTTTTAATTATGACAAAAAATTTGTGCTTAAAGACTCAGCATTTAATTATACTATTTGCAGTGGCCGCAGGTCTGTTTAGGTCTCATAAACATGAAGCAGATACTACATCCATCTTGTTCCTTAAATCTCTAACCCACAGATTACCAGACCCTGGGTGAGTTCAACAGGGGAAATACTCTCCACATTTCTTCTCTTTTATTTGCCCTTCCTAAGCATTTACTGTTTATCCCTGCTAGAGACAAGATATGCTTGCATTGTGCATGGATCAGCACAGACCAGGGGCCATTCTTGGTGTTGCAAAGTTTGAACACGGCCACTGCTTTTGAAAGCAGGGAGTTAGAAGCATTAGGCATATGAGTGCAAAAGAACAGTCCCCACTTCATTTACTAGCTATAGCTATGGCTGATGGGTATTTGGCTTGGCCCAGAATGGTTATTCTTGCATTTTAAACTTGTGCAAGTCCACAGAATCATTAAAAATAGGGATGAAATGGAGTCTTATGTGTTACCTGCTTTATACTTGTTCCAAGGCAAGTATCACCTTGTTCCATCAGTATCACCTAAACCACTCCACCGATGACTATCGCACCTGTCATAATTACACAGTAGTATAATACAATGACATTTCTGCAACCCTTTCATCATAGGTTTTTCATGCAGGAAGAATTACACTTGGAAGAAGTGCTGCAATGGTGCTGAACTGCCTTTTAATTGCTTCTTTCGGTGTATTCACCTGTAGGCAATTTCTTCCAAGTCAGCTTCTCTGGAGAGTCAGCAAATGTGGCCAGCAGGTCGAGGGAGGTGATTCTGCCCCTCTACTCGGCTCTGGTGAGACCCCACCTGCAGTACGGCATCCAGCCCTGGAGCCCTCAGCACAAGAAGGACATGGAGCTGTTGGAGAGAGTCCAGAAGAGGGCCACGAAAATGATCCGAGGGCTGGAGCACCTCTCCTACGAGGACAGGCTGAGAGAGTTGGGGCTGTTCAGCCTGGAGAAGAGAAGGCTGCGGGGAGACCTTCTTGCGGCCTTTCAGTACTTAAAGGGGGTCTATAGGAAAGATGGGGACAGTCTTTTTGGCAAGGCCTGTGGTGACAGGACAAGGAGTAATGGTTTTAAACTAAAGGAGGGGAGATTTAGGCTAGATATAAGGAAAAAATTTTTTACAATGAGGGTGGTGAAGCACTGGCACAGGTTGCCCAGAGAGGTAGTGGAGGCCCCATCCCTGGAAACATTCAAGGTCAGGTTGGACGGGGCTCTGAGCAACCTGATCTGGTTGATGATGTCCCTGCTCACTGCAGGGGGGTTGGACTAGATGACCTCTAAAGGTCCCTTCCAGCCCAAAGCATTCTATGATTCTATGATTCAAATGCATGGATTTTTATAATTTTTTTCATGTGATGAAGCTTCGAAAGAGTGCAAGGAGGAAGGTGGCGATGGCTGGCTGGACTTGGCTAATGCAAAGTGAAAGTAGAAAAGAATCAGATACTTCCTAATAAAACTAAGAACAACTCTGGTTTGACATCCCTTGTGGTTACATAGTTGGAAAAACAAGGCCCTTCCAACTTTCCAGATCTGCTGAGGCTGCCTTTGCTTGCAGTAGAAGTGGTGCGTGGTCACAGTCTGGAAACCTGCTGTGTTTCATTCTGCTACTGCTGAGTTCAGGGTAGCAGAGTGATTTGCTCGCTCAGGCCCTGTAATACACATCCGATCTCCAGCAAACACTTTTCAACACAGTTTCAGTTTCAGAAGGAAAACTGCCTTCAGAAACACAGATTTCCCTCTCCTGCAAAAGAAAAAAATCTATTTCCCCCTCCTTTTTACTTCAAAAATAACTTTTTTTTCATTCCAGTCTACCTAGAAAGACAAATAGAGGCTATTGTCAAAATTTATAACTTAACCATTAAATGAAATCTGTTTAGAAACCAACCATTTGGGAATTAAAAAAATCGCAGGGTTCCATTCCAAGAACGTTGCCAATAATAGCCGGAATTGGGAACACTGGCTTTGGTATGCTTCTTCTGAATATAATGTAATTGAATGGACATGTTCCTATGGGAAGTTTTTATATTGATGAAACTGCATTTTCCCATTAAAAAATGCCAGGCCTGGTCCTGAGCGCATGGAGTTAAGTTTTTGCAGCATCTCAAAAGAACATGATAGCTAGGATTATCTCTAAATCATCTTCCCCCCAGGTAGCCAGATGTCAAAGATCAGCACTATTTCCAGCATTAAAACTTTTACAACATCCTTTAGCAGCTTGTGCTTCAGCGTCTCTGTCTTTTCATTTAACACAATCAATGCAGTGGGACCAAACCAGCCAAAACCCCTTTGTGCGAAGCACTCTATAATACACATCCAAAAGACATTCTTTTGCCTGCGTCAGCAGGACTACGGGAGAATGAAACCAAAACAAATGAATGTAGGACTGTAATGAATGTATTCGTAATTCTCCTAATGTTTAACGTATCATTGACTAGCAGGTGCTAGAAAGATCTGACTGTCCACATACACCAGAACATTTCATGTCAGCTCAGCAGTATTTCTGTGGTCTGCAGTGATTTTTCTTCCAGCCAGAACTGGAGTTACCGTAACCCTCTGAAGTCCTGTGTAAATGGAGTTGCAGTTCTGATCAGAATAACAGCCCCCTATGCCTTTCTAAAGTTCATCCTTGCTTTTCAAGAGACAAATAAATGCTCTGGGCTGCTGACCAGGGGAAGGAAACGTCCAGTGCCTGTGTTGCAACGTACAGTCACCAACACCTGCTGAAGAGACAGCATGCCATCGTGTGGTGATACAGCCTCACCACATCAGTGTAATTTTTCACCACCGTAGAGATGTAAATGAAGATAACTGTACAGTGAGGGAGGATGCACCACATCCCACCAATTTCCCTGCTCCTTCTAATTCGCTGGAAGATGTCTCAAGCTTTTTTGTGTGTCTCTCATGTATTGCTCCACTTGGCCAGAGCTTTTGGAGGCCACCACTGGCAAAAGGAGCATACTGAGGCTGAAAGCTGGGGTGCCACCATGAAGATGTGACTTTGTCCCCTGTGATGCAGCGAAGCCCCCCCAAACCGTTACCACTGTCTCTGAGCTTTACCAGCCTTCTCACCCTTCTGTGATGAGGGTGGTTTCTTCATGCCACAAGCCTGGCCAGCATTAGGAAGCCCAGGTCTATTCACAGGTTAGCTTTCTCATCTCCACTGCACCTGCATGGAGCTGGGCTGGTGCACGGAGATGGAGCTGGGCAGGAGCACAGCACTCTGCCCTCTGTACCAGCCTTTTGCAATGTCTCTTGGGCATCATGGAGATAGATACCAGCTTCACCAATACAGTTCTGCTGAGAAGCTCTTGGCAAAGTGAATTTTGCCAGGCGAAGGTTCACTTTGGCTGTGGATTGTGGTTGAAGTGCTTATCCATGCATGGCTCCACCCTACCTGATCTGTGCTCTGCTGGCTAACTGGCGCCCATGCTGGGTCCTTCCCAAAAGGGCACGGCAGAGCAGGGGCATTGCCATGAGGAAAGGGCTGCAGACAGAACCTCCACAGGGGTGCACAGCAATTTTAAGTGCAATAGCCAAGCAAAGCAGGGCTATGAGGATGACCGATGTCACAGCACATTATCAGAAGAAGAACTGAGTAACAACCTTTATCCTGAGATGCACAAAGTCTGAGAAGCAGCCAAGCTCAGATGACTATTACTCATTTGGAAACTAGACATAACCACAAGATATTATCTGATGTTGATAATGTTACTGACTTACATACTATAGAACTCCCAACATCTAATTTCATCTTTTGTTGATGGTATTCAATTATAACACTTCTGCAGAGCTTCTTAGAAAGGTGAAAATGTGTTTCATACCCTGGAGAGCATAGGTGGCAGGGAAAGGGCCACAACGGGATAAGGGCATCATTGAAGGGGAGGTGGGAAGGATTACTGGAGGAAATCATTCGTCTTTGAGTAAGTTTTTGGAGGTGAAAGAGCTGGACAAAACAGAGAGACTTTCCAGACTTTGCAAGAAGTTGACACATATTTTACAGGGTGACTTTTATGAATACTTTCTTGCCTGAGACATTTCCATCATCTCCAGACAGATTGTTTTAAATCTAATCCTTGAACCACTGCGCTATTGATCGCAGGCGGCCACAGAGAAAGTAATTGGATCTATCTTATTCCTCTCACAGTTTCCTCTCCCCGTCTTCCACCTCAAAAACCCTCTCCTCTGATTTCCCTCTAGTCTGTCTCCATGTCCAGTTGATCCCTTCAGGTGACAGCGCTCCTCACAGGAGAGGAAACCCAGAAGCTACAGTATTTCCTTCCTCCCTCTAGATGGTGCCATGGGCTTTCCCTGGGTTACGTAGGACCTCCTAAAAGCAAGGCTTTAGTGGAGTGAGACTCACCCACCTGCAGCTAGACCTCAGTGGCTGAGGTCTACCTGCCCACACCATAAGGCATGGGCTGTGTTGCCTTATGGTCGAGGGACCGTATGTGGATAGGAAACACAATGGAAGGTTTAACCTTTTTTCTTTTTTTTTTTTTTTTTTTTTTTTAAAGCGAGTGCAGTCTGGGACAACTGGATGCCCTTCTCTGTTGTAAGATCTTTGATCTCTTCCCTCTTTTTTTCATTGGATTTCACTTTCTCACCATCCTTTCTTTATTGCCCACTGTGGCCCCTCTTGGTGGAATATAAAACAAGTTATATGAGAGCATTAAACTGACCTTTGAGACCCCAGGAGCAGGATTTATCTATAGGTAATGCCTTCTGAACTAACTGAAGACTTTTTATAGTCAAAGGAAGGAAACAGAGGTGGTTCCTCCTGGCCTAAAGTAGATATCTGAAATAGGGCAGCGCTGCCACCACCAGAAAAGCCCTGTTTCTCTCCAGGGACTGGAAAAGGAGTCCCAGTTAAGAAGTTCAGGTATGTGTCTGACATCTAAAGTTAGGTGAGATGAATAACATTTAAAAGTTCCAAAGCATCTAAAATCTAAATGGCATTTATTTGCTCTAAGTACTAGGCACAACACAGGCAAAACATAGACAGAAATGAACAGCATCATTTTATTGTGGTAAACCTTGAAGGACATTGTAATCCCAGCCCACAGGAGTGGTAGGTTCATTTCAGTAGTGAAAAGATTAATTCTGAGCCAAACTAATCCCCTCCTGGAGATGGTTCAGGTGTGGATCAGACTCCAGTTTCAGTGGTTGAGTCTTTCTTTGCTGGCTTGAAGAGTAATTCCAGTGAGACCAGCAGGCTTCACACTTGTTCCTGTGTGGACTTGCTCTGCTTTGACACGTTATTATGCCCACAGGAGAAGACAACAGAGAATCAGGCCAGAGGTTTGCAGGGTCTGGGTGTCACAGTGAGCAGGGGGGAGCACAGCTGTGAGCCGAGAGCATGAAGAAACTGTCCTGAGCTCCCGGGCATGCCTGGGATGGCCGTTGCAACAAGTCCCACTAAGGGGTGCACTTTGCCACCACATTTTTTCCGTGGGAAATGCGTGAATTGATGTTTTCTATGTCATTCTGAAGCAATATCATCTGTAATGTTTCTCCTCTATTACAAATGGGGGAGTGGGAGGAAATTACTTGTCACCGAGTGGTGATACACAGCTTGTATTTACATGGGAAAGCAATAAAATTGATCGTTTCTGAACTGAATAAAAGTCACTTGGCTGGAGTTCAAAGCAAAAGGGCATGTGGGCAACGCTGCTTTCTATTCCATAGAGGAGGGGACCGCTAGGCACCGGTCTGGTCTCTGCCTTGGGCAGGTCCTTTATTCACCCACATTTTATTTTACCCACATGAAAACAAGGCTCTTAATATGAATTGGTTTCATAAAAGTCTTGTGATATTTAATTAGTTAACTGTAAAACTCAAGAGAGCTCTGAATGGCAGAATGGAGATGTCTTCATCTGATGTGCAAGTATTAAAGCACAGACATCCAGAGACCGCTAATAGAGCACTGCGTACAGTCCTGACACAGCTTGTTTTTAAAAACATGTTGAAAAACCAATGGCAGTAAGCACAGAAAAGAGCCACAGGTTCAAGGGCTTGGAAAAATGCCTTACACTGGAAGTCTTTAAGAATGTATTCTGTGTAAAATATTGGAGAGCATTTGAGACTACAAATACATTTATGAGAACATAGCAAGAAACACTGACAGGCTTTTGGAGCTCTTAAGAAGGCCATCGCAAGAACCAGTGCCTAACCACTGTGCAAGCTAACAGGAGAAGCGGTGAGCATCCCGCACTGCAAATCTTCAGAGCAGCACTCGGGAGTCTTGTGCCTCGGCCAAACACAAGTCACAGGCGTGCTCCGGTCTCGCTGCTGGCCTCACAGGCTGAAATGTAAAGGCTGAGGATAGCAAAGATCAGATTAGCTGAGCTCAGGATCACTCCTGGCCTTAAACAACCTGCACTCCTGAATCTAGGCTGGGTTAAGAAAGTGCAGTTTCAAAGGAAACAGACGCCCAGTTCACCATCCCTGAGAAATACGTTCTGCTGTAGGAAAGAGCGGGACAAAGAGAAACTCGAGTTATCCAGTAACTATCCTCAGTGGTAAGTCAATTCTCATTTAACTGGCGGTGCATAGAGGGAAGGCTGGTGGAAATCATTAAACCCACACAGTCAGTCGCTTCAGGAATCCACTGGAAACTCGGAAAATCAAGTTTAGCCATAGCAAGATGAAAGGATTTTCCCTCCCACGTTGTGACCCAGCAATGAGAGAGCAGGGCTGGTTTGCTGACGGGAATGTTAAGTCCTGTGATTTTTGAGTGAGACAAGGCTTGTGGGGAGAGTTAACATCTTTTATTAGATCAACTGGTATAGCTGGAAAAATTAGTTGGATGTTCAGGCAGAGAGTCACTTCTTCAAGGCTAAGCAAAGAGCTTGTCTCTTTTTACCAGCTGTAGCATCTGATCAGCTTAAAAATACTATCTCTATCCACAAACTCGGTCCCAGTTGTGCCCTTAGATCATGATGGCTAAAACAGGTTTAACCTTGGGGACTTTAAAGGCCATTTTCACTTCATTCAGTCTCTTTTTCTTCCAAGTTAGGTATTTATTTACACAAATCTCTCAGAAATAACAATATTTTTTTTTCTCCATTGTGATATGAACACCTCGATATATTTTCATGGCTTAACTTTGCTCTAGCAAATGCCGTCCCACTCCCTCTGGCTGCATCCACCATGTGCGGTGCAAGGCCAGGCTGGAGAGCAAAGGCAGGAGCACCCCAGACCTGGCTGGGGAGCAGCCCAGCTGCTATGCCCAAAGAAGACGCCCAAATAACTGCTTTTCAGGCAATTCACCATTCTGTGAAGCAGGCACATCTTAAACAGTTTGGGTGACTCAGGGCCTGGCAGTGCCTAGGTCCAACCTCATTTTTCTCAGTGCATTTTCAGTCACTAGGATGACCAGCTCAGGTGCACCACTTTGCCCTGCAAAGACATGGCATTAGGTATGTGTATCCCACAGCAAGCATCCCCTGCATTTAACATCACAGAATCACAGAATCATAGAATGCTATGGGTTGGAAGGGACCTTTAGAGGTCATCTAGTCCAACCCCCCTGCAGTGAGCAGGGACATCTTTAACCAGATCAGGTTGCTCAGAGCCCCGTCCAACCTGACCTTGAATGTTTCCAGGGATGGGGCCTCCACCACCTCTCTGGGCAACCTGTTCCAGTGCTTCACCACCCTCATTGTAAAAAATTTCTTCCTTATATCCAGTCTAAATCTCCCCTCCTTTAGTTTAAAACCATTACTCCTTGTCCTGTCACCACAGGCCGTGCCAAAAAGACTGTCCCCGTCTTTCCTATAGGCCCCCTTTAAGTACTGAAAGGCTGCAATAAGGTCTCCTCACAGCCTTCTCTAAAAGCATTAGACCTTTTATGCCGGTCACTCTTCTCCCCTCTTCAGCTTGCCCAAAACTCTGTCTGAAAATGTGACTTATTGCAGCCAACTTCCCCTATGTTTTCATAAGGAGAAAGATGCACTGAGTGTGCCACGCTACAACCAGAGCATTCATATTTGTCAGTGGTTGTCAGAAGAATAGACAAGTTAGCAAAATACGCACCTGAATGTAGCTACTGTATTTTCTGAGGGACCATTTCTTTCTGCAGAACCCATAAAATGTGTACTGCAGCTGTAGCAGGCCTCCTTAGAGACGAATGGCATCTGAAAATGTACCTCAATGCAGCAGCACTGCCGGGAAGGCAAGTTCAAAGGCATCCAGCTCTCTCCGGAGGATACAGCTATGTCAGACCCCGCTGGATAGATGACTAGGTACCTGTTTTAGCACCAAAGTATTACAAAGAGCTTTTTCTGCCTCAAGGCAGTAATTTGCTGAAGCACATAAGACACATTTCCCATTGGCAGGATGAAAAGAAAACTTTCACCCCATTTTTTTTCAAAACACTACATTATGTCATCTGTGAAAAGAGCTCTATTGTATGTGTGGGCCATGGCAAATATGGACGGAAGAGAACTGAAATGACAGCTTGTGGTGCTTGTATAAACACACATTAACCCTGCATGTCCAGGGTTTCACTCAAACTCCAAGGCCTGGCTCATACCAGATGCCTTGAATTACAATCAACAGGTACTGCGTGGCTTTCTTGTTGTGTTATCTTAGCATGAAACTGGTGAAGTGCCTTGTCCATTTTTGTTTGCTTTACAGCAAGACTGGGAGTTCAGGAAAAAATCCTGAATTTTCCTCTCCCGGACAGATGGTGTGCTGTGTCGGGTTCCCGTTTGTATACGTTGGTGAATATTTTTAATCTAGATTGCAACTTGGAAAGATACAGAGCAAAAAACAAATTAGATTTTACCCAGGCTAATTCTTCTCTTGTTTCCTCCAATTTTACACCAGTGACATTAACACGGTTAGCTTTTGATTTACACTGGTACAAGTGAGAGAAAAAATGTGCCCTCGAAGAGTTGGCTTTAATTCAAAGCAGCTGGGCAGAAAAAAGGTGGAGTGGGAAAATCCTGTTTTCCAGGAAAATGAGAGCTCACAGAGCCATTAGCTGTCCCTGAAGGTATCTGGTTTAATGCTTTGCTTTAGAAGTGGAGTTAGTAATTCTTGCTGAATCTAAAACCCACCATGAAGGACTGGCTTTCATAAATCAGTAAGTTAGTAAAAAGCCCAGGACAGGCTGGAAGATGCTCACTTTTAACTAGAGTTCACACATTTTTCATCTTACCCACTTCTCAGTGCCCAGCCTGGATCACCAAACAGAGGAATTTATTTATTGTTAAACTACTGAACTAAACAAGCTAATGCAGCAGATATAATGTAACAATTAAAATCATAGACGTTATTCTATATGAGCTAGGAAATGGTTCCTCGCATGTTCTGTCAAAGTTGCAGCCTTCGCAATCTGGTAACTTGCTGAAAATTGCTGTTAGCTCTTAATAAGACCTGGGGGAACTGAGTAATTTGCTGTGTTGATTAACATGCATTAAGCAGAGGGACAATAATTCTCTTGTAAGAGAAGCTGTGATTTAGCAGATAAGAGCACAATCAAGCAGGTATACAAGTCTGAATCTGCACATCAGTTTTACATCCTCATCTTTCACGGCTGCTTTGGATGCTCAATACCTTTTACTGTGAAATCGCATTCATTTAGACCCTGCATATGTGTCTCAGTGCCTGCCTTTAAGCACTGGCTTTTGATAATTTTTAATTTTCTAATATTTTCTAATCTGCTTGGTATCATTTCACTGCAGCGGTGGGTTCCATGCTTTGGACCTCTGGGTGTCTGGGATGGCTTCTGGGGGGTGTTGTCATGACACACAGCGCAGAGCAACAGCTTTTTATTCCCCCCGGGCTGTGGATAATCCACACTTATGCATCTGAGAGCAGGCTTTTCTCTCGAGCGGCTGCTATTCTGCAAGCTGGTCAGGAGCTATCTACTACACGGGGCACAGTGCATTTCCACGAGCGGCAGCGCTGGAGGATTTTCTATTTGGACATGCCTGCCAGGGAACCGCTGGAGAAGGATGGCAAAGACGGCAACTCAGAGGCAGAAAGTGCTGTTACAGCAGGCACACCAACACGAAATGTGGAAAAGTTCTCGGGGGTTGCACAGGCCCTGGCAGTGCCACCAGCAGGGACCAGCTGAGGTCGGCAGCGAGTGGAAGGAACCGTGTTGGCGCACGGTCAAATCCACGCTAACAGATGTGCTGCTTGCTGCAGCCAGAAAGTCAGACACCTTGGGTGACTTTCCTCTTTTTTCTTTATTTTTTAAAATAAAGGAGGCAAAACACAGTCACTTGTGTTCAGCTTGACATGGCAGACCAGGAAAGAGAGTGCTGGCCCTTTCCCATCTTTCTAGCCCTGATAGTCAAACGTGGAAATGGGTTTCCAGGGTGGTACCTTGTTTCCTTGGCCACGAGCAAGCAACTTACCATGGGCTCCCTCTTTTGATGCAAATAAGCAAGAAGAGCTCCAGCCATGAATTACATTATCCAAAGAATTTAGTGAGCTTGGGCAGTGCTACACAACCCATAACTTTTCCAGTGCTTGTACAGCAGCATACTGGTCCTGTTTGGTAGCCTTTCACACACTGGTAGAGCACATTACAGACCTCCTTGTCTGGTATGTCGCCAAAGCCACCAACAGGCTGCCAGAGGAGCATGGTTAGATATGGCTACTACATGTGGTATACATTAGCAAATAGGGTGTTTTGGACCCAACTGGAACCCCCGTGGCTCCTTAATATTGAATTTGCTGTGGCAAGAGCAAAAAACAGATGGTTTTATTCATCGTGCAGTCTGTCTTCTGCAGTAGACACTTTAACAGCTCAGGCAGAAACACTGGATCTTTCAGGCACCTGAGGGAATTGTCAAACCCCAGATCCAGACCTTATCACTCACCCTGCTCACTTCCTATGTGCTACAGCCCATTAACACCATTCCTCTCCAGACCTCAGCATGTTCAGCTCCATAGCAGCAATGAGCTACGCAGCCAGCTCCACTGCTTTCCCTTATTGCACCATCATCTGCTAAATGCCTCACCTAAAAGATTATGCAATTCAAAAGCCAAAAATAACTTATTTCCCTGCTCTTTAGGTTTTACGGTTGGCTGATACAGAGCAAAGCCTGGGACCGAGGGACAGGGTGCAGATTAAACTGGATTTAGACAACAATTATTCTTTTCCTCCGCAGAAGAGCCACACAGGGAGGGGCTGTATTTTCTCACCTTTGTCTGGCTTGCACTCTCATTCCAAGGGAGGAGAGAGAACATATCGGTGCCTCAGCAGACCTCGGGAAGCAAGTTGTTATTTTTTTCATTTAAATCACAGTTCATACAACCCTGGAGTGAATGAGCTGCTACCTGAGGGGTCACAGCCTCCATGCAGCCATGTGTTTTCAGCTGCTTGGCCAAATGTCTTCTTGCTCCTAAAATATTTGCAAGTGTTCTCAGAGTGAGAAAAGGGACTTTTAAAAAATTATTGCAAGATGTGAACCTCTGGTTCAACAGTATCTACAGAACTGTCGTCTTAGCTGCTCTCAAATGCTAAAGGAGACATGGGCAGCCTCCAAGGAAATCCTTGGCTGGGGACATTCAATAGAAGATGATTCCTCTTTCAGAGCTGAACTGAAACCTCAGGAGAAGGTGGAGCAGCTGACAAGATGTTTTTCTCTAGCAAAATCTCTAACAACTTCCATTTATTTTTTTCAGTCCCTTCTGAGCTGAAAAGACAATGTTCTAAATTTCATAATGGAATAGAAATTACCCAAGTTGTTTCCCTTTGAACAGCTTTGAAACTAATACTCTTTGATACACTTCACATCAGTAACACAGAAGCATTTCATTTGGGGTTTTGTCTTCTTTACTTCTCACTTCACTGGCACCCAACCAATGAAAAATCATGCAGGGAAACATGGGAAACACTAAGAAGAAAATGGAAGCAAAACCCCCAAATCAAACACATCAGTAATAATTCAAAATAAAGGCAACATTTAAAAAAACTAACTGGATTTCAGCACATTCTTCAAACACGATCGTATCATTTCTTAATACTGGTAATCCTTCAGACAGCTTCAGGAGGATTTAATAGGAAATTACCTTCCCGAAGAGCACACATTCATATGACAAGCAAGACAGTTGTTTGTAATAAATATCCATCTTAGAAATCCTGGCACATTTAGCTTATTTAAAGGCATCTGAATTCAACTGTGGGAACGAGATGTGGCTCCAATAGTATTTTACTAATGATTTACTATGAGTTTGCTCAGATTGCTCAGATACTTAGAAACTGGGAACCACATACACAGGCACGCACCTCCACAGATGCCCTCAAACCCTGAAGCCAAGATAGAAAAGGACCTTCTACATAGTGCATTTTTTTGCATGCCCCAAACTTTTCCATACGTGGCTGCATGCAAGTTAGTTGTCATCTGTTAGCTAGAAACTAGAATAACAGCCACAAAAATACAGCATTGAAAAAGCCCTCAAGGATTTTGCACATCACTAAAACACATGAAGCACAAGAGCCACCAGCTGTGTTTGGAAACCAAAGCTTGCTGCTACTCTGGCTGTCCCAGACAAGTGGTCCAGTGGCTTGCAATAAGATGAGTCTTAAAAGCCCTGAAGAGCTGCAGTTGCACAGCTAGCGAGTCAGAGGACCCCAGACCCTGTCCATCCGCAGCCTGCTACCAAGTCGCTTTAAAACTGCGGAGGCTGTGGATCAGAAGCTTGAGGGTTATAAGTGGCCTCAAGGTGACTGGAAGCAACAAGTCACCAAGGTTAACAAGGCAGCAGAAACATTGCTATTGGCCTCTGACAGCTTGAATTGTCTCTATACGAAGGAGGACTCCAGCCTGCCCTCAGTGTCTGACTTCTCCATTGGCCTCACCGCCTATGAGATGGCTCACATTCAGGCTCAAGTATGGCGTACGCTGAGTCTGCAGGGAAACAAGGACACTGGAGGAGACTACCCTGAGCTTGAACCCAAACCCCCAGCAGGCCAATGGCTTACAAAGCCAGGGCTGGTCTTGTCTCAGAGACCACCTGGAGCCTCCATGCTGCACTGAACCACTCTTTCTCTGCCCTGCTCCCCACCTTACGTGCAAACATTGCCACCACCATCTTCTTCTCCAGAAAGGGAAGAGCAGCAACATCCAGCATGAGAAACCAGGCTCACCCAATAATCCCCAATGATTACCCAATTTCTACCTGAACTTGCAGTCAGAATAACATGTTTGGCCAAAATACTTTCTTCCCTTTCACACTCAAACACCATTTTTAAAGGTCTAGGAAGGCAATGTTACTAGCTGGACACTTTAGAAAGCAAATGAAATAAAATGGAGCACTGAATTGTTTCGATAAAGGAGGAGATTCCAGCTTGCCTTTTGCTTGGGACCACTTCAACCCTTCAGTTTGTTTTTATCCTGAACACTTGTCCTCAAAGACAGCAGAGAGATCAGCCCTTCCCCATGGGTTTCATCCACAGCAGAGCCTGGCAACATTCCTCCTACAAGACCGACAGGCCTCCTACACGATGTCTTGAGAAACAGCTGCTGTTTCACAGGCCAACTCATGTCATGACCCTTCCCACATACATTTGTGCTCTTTGCTAAAAATACCACGATCCCTTTCAACTCACGTGCCCTACTGGAAGGAGGAGCACCACGCACCACCCTCCACGCTGTAGCAGAGGGTGCTGGCCAAGCCAAGAGGACAGCACAGTATGTGCTTTGATGGCCAGCAGCTCAGGGGTGGATGAAGGAGAAAGGCAGTTCTCCCTCTTGGTTCTTCTTTTTCCCTTCCTTCACGCTACTGTGGTGCTTTAATCTACTCCTCCTGGCCCTATTTGTAACCACGATGCCAAGTCCTGGTGTTTTTTTCCAGTGTTTCAAAGGACATTGCCAGTTCCCCTCTTTGAAGAGCACCAGGAAGATACAGGGTGACAACCGCAGCTCCTGCAATGGAGGCACCTCTGTGATTTCCTTGCAAATTTACAAACCTTTGATTACTTGAAAAATTTCAAACAGACCTACAGTTGTGAAGGGGCAGGGCTGCCATCTCCTCTCTCCTCATTCAGCCACTCTTCTCCTCAGGCCTGGGGATCTCTTCAGGCTCCATAAGACCTAGTGTAGGTGATGAGGTTCCCCGTACAGGGTCTGGGAAGGGTAGGAGCTTTGAAAGAGGCTTCAAAGAGTCTACAAGTTAGACATGCAGACACATTACTTAGTCATAAGAAATACTGAGCCTCTCTGGAGGGTACCTCACCACCAGCCTGTGCTAGTGGGAAGAAGGAACATCATCTACCTGGCACAGGCTCAGTGTCATGCTGGAGGGGCTGTAAGTGTCATCTCCCCTCCGACCTCTCACCAGGGCCTCCCACCTTAGCAGATGCGGCTCTGCTGTCTGCTTCCTTCGCTGCGGCTGCATCTGGCATGGCCTCTCCCTCGAGACCTGTTCCCAGAGACATAAAAATAATTAATGGAGAGAGAAAGCATCCCCTGAACTGGAAAACCTGACTAGAATAGTGCAGGCTGACTCCTTTGTTGGGTCCGGAGGTGGGGGTAACGTGCTGTGGGTATAACATGTTTGGTAAAGCACCAGTGCAAACACCAAGGGCCTTGAATTTACAGGCTTTGGGAGGACAGCTGGGGTTTTCTCAGGCTTCCTTGGTGGGTACTGGTGTTTGCAAAGCAGCTGGTTACAGGAACGCTGGCACCCAGACTGGACGTGGTGCCCACACATCTGCGAAAATGTGGGATGTCAAAGATGGTGCATGTAGAGGGTGGCTTCTTGTCCACCCCTTGGAGAAGGAAGGGCAGCCAAGTTAGCCTGGTCCCGGGTGGGTTAAAGAACAGATCAGCTCTTTACAGGAGCAGAGGGAATTAGGAAAACTTCTGGGAGAGAAAAGCAATAAACCTCAATGAAGCAGGCTGAGTCGGAGGCCTTTTAAAGAGTGACTCAGCCAACGTCTTGCGATTCTGGGTAAGACTCCATGCTATAAAGAGCTCCTAAATGGAGGTGCTGAGTGATTGCTTTATTGTTTCTTACAAACCTTGCTGTGAAATCCCTGTAAATATGTTTATGAGCTTGTTGGGGCGGCTTCCCCGCTGCTGACTGTACTGTAAATAAGCATGCGTGCCTTTGATTCGCGGAAGTTCGTCTTCTGGGCTCCATTATGATCCCTGGCTCTGCTTCCAGTTCAGACGTGGGGCCCCTCCTGCCCCGGCTCACAAGGAGCACGATGTTTCTGTACTCCAGTGAATAACTAGAAGAATCAGTGCACATGTTTAGGATTACACGTCCCCATATGGCAGCCTTGCTTGCCTCCCCCTCCCTTCTACTTCCCCCACAGAAGAGCTCTGTCAACCCCACCAGTTCTGAAAAAGCAGCCTGTGGAAAGGCCACCAGGTCTGGAGACAGCTTGCATGCACTGTCCTCCTTCCTCCCACATGGCAAGGACATTTGGACATGACCCTCTGAGCTTGGGTGGACAATGCAAGGTTTGGGGTATGCATGTTGCCTGCATCCAAGGCAGGTGTTTGCAAGCATACGGTGCATCTACATTTGAGGGCAACCTCAAGAAACTGTATGTATTTTAGCTTCCACCCTGCAGTTTGCTTGGAGCAACCCATGCCAAAGCAGCGTGACCGAGGCCAGCTGAGAAGCCTGCTGCCCCATGCTGTCTGCCCTGTCCTCCTGCACAGCCAAGCTGCCTCTGTAACATCATAGCCTTGTGTTCAAAGCAAGCTGAATTTGCTGCTGGTTTACCCTAAAAGCCAGGATTTTGTGATGCCAGGGATGTTGAGGCACTGCCGGATGAGTGGCCAAGACGTCTGTGCAAAGGAGGTTCAACACAGGGAGGGACAAATTCTCTGCAGCCATCCCAGTGCAAGCTGCCCAGCTCTCAGGGAAGGATTCTCCAAATCCCAGCACAGACCTGAGGACAGATAATTGTGAGTTCCCTGCCATTCCATTATGTCCATATAAATGAACAGTCACGGCACACTGGACAAACCCATGAACTTCAGTGAAACCTCCACTGAGGCATCCTCCTGTCTCTAACCAAACCAGCCCCCAGCCAGGGCTTCTTCAATGTCAGATGGTGTGGCGCTAAACCTGGATTCCTAACCACAATATATAAAAAAAAAAAAAACCTTAAGCTGAAGAAAACATCTCAGAAATACAACAGCAGCAAAGGGACATTTTATCAGTTTCTCTCCTTCCACCTACTCTCCTGTTATGGAGTTAAAATATGGGGTTGGTCCAGGAAACAATATACATCAAAATAGAAGAACCAGGATATTTGCCCATCAGTATAAACCAAACGAGAGACACACCAAACATCACAAAGAACGCTGAAAGCAAGGAAGCATCTTGTGCACTCAGCAAGCAAAAAGCTTCTATTTTGTGTAATACCTTGCAGCCCAACTGTGATCTGAAATGTTTGAAGAGTAACTTAATAAATTGTCGTAGGGATAAACAGGAGACCAGGGAGATATTTCTTAGCTGGCTTTTGAAATTAAACAGAATCAGTGCTGCAGGACAGCAACTCCAGAGGACGAAACACTGAACAGAAGTTTCTTGCAGGGAAAAAAAGGGCCTGCTTGTAAGCAAGGACCTCGAGGATGTTTAGTATTATAAAGGGCTGAAGCCAAGTAGGGGTGAAAGGTTTAAGCTGATACGTACCTCTGTATCATGCCTGCGTCTGAGCATCTGTGGCAATGAGTTTGTGTACACAGAGAAGTGGGTCTTAACCAAACAGCAGACAGCGACCCTGTAATTAGGGCACTGGGCCAGGACTCCTGTAGGCTAGCTCAGGCCAGGGCGTATTTCAGCACATTATTTTCTATAACACCTAGGCACTGAATTTCCACACATGCCAGCGGGGAATCAGGTGTTGGTTTTCAAGTGGGAATGTGGTTCTCCAGCTTTCTGAGTCCTCCTAGTCATTTGGATCCTTTGTATTCACCTTGTGGGTCTCCCTTCCCTATCTATAGGACAGGACTAAGAGTCCCCCAGTTCTCCTGCCTGCCTTGGCTATTTAGGTTGCTGGTGTCACTGGGTGGAGATTGTTTCCCACTACAGGGTCCTATTCAGACCACGCAGTAGTAGGATAAACTGAGGACCCAGGAGTATTGCCCCAGTCACCCCATAGCTGCCAGACCCCTTCTTTGCCCAGGCAGGGAGAAAACTAATCAGGACACCAGTCTGGCACCAATAGCAGCTGGATCTCATTTGGACCACCTACACATTGTGAGGATAAGGAAACCGTCTCCAATTATTTTCAAAAAAACAGTCAGAAGAAACCTGTCAACAGCTCTCCCTAATTTCTGCCTCTGCAAAAATGTCTACTTTCTGCCTCCTTTTTTTTTATCTCCATTTTTCATTCATAG
The DNA here is from genome assembly GCA_013401315.1 of Balaeniceps rex. Taxonomy (NCBI): domain Eukaryota; kingdom Metazoa; phylum Chordata; class Aves; order Pelecaniformes; family Balaenicipitidae; genus Balaeniceps; species Balaeniceps rex. The sequence goes on along the minus strand of VYZW01056437.1, from coordinate 309,468 downwards.
TTTTCAACTAAACATCAAGCATAATCGAGTCGGATGAGCAATGAAGAGGAGAGGTCTGCTGCTTGATGATTTCGTGTAACGGTTTGACCTTGGGGGTCTCAGACTGGTATCTACAACACAAAAAGTTCCCGTCCATTCCCAGCTGTTTGTGAAGACCTCCAGGGAGGAACAGAGCAGGAGGGGAACTCCCAAGAAAGAGGAAAAGCTGATAGGGCATTTCTGAGATATGTTTGCAGGGACATCCTGGGAAACCAGCAGGATTTGTCCAGTCTGGCAATTTGCAGTGCCAATGAACATTTTTCCAAAGCAGGCATCCAGAATATTTTTTCCTGATACGTTCACATCTTACATCTCTGGCTCAGCCTGCCTCCAAACACTCCCATTTTTTGGAGAAACTCAGATCCTACTCTGAACTCTCTGGTATAGTCCCATCCTTAATTTAACTTCTAGTTATCTGGACTATGCAACTTTAGTGAAAGGGAAATTAAGAAGATTTCCCTCTCCCGGCATGTGGTTGTCAATTGGTCCCAGAAACAATTCAGATTTACTGCTCCCATTTGATGGCTCATGGGAAAGGAATTGGCTCCATAGCATTAAGTCAAAGACGGGAAGAGACAGTTGCCTGAGCAATGTGACTGATGGCCACAGACAGAAATACTTTCCTCCCTGTTTTGCAGGTCAATGGGTGCACCTTAGACCTTAAACAAACATATGGTGACTGACCTTCAGGTGCTGGTCTGGAGCCTTGCTTTTCATCTCTCTCCACTGTTCAAGTTTTCCTCTCTCTATTCTCATGCAAGCCATTGCAAATATTCCTCTTTTCTTTTTCTCCTCCCCTTGCTTTGGCTCAGCCAGGGCCTGAAGACTCAGGACAGGAATCATTCAGGGTAATCCTACACCCTGTGTTATGCAGATAGTCAAGTGAATGATCTAGTGGTCCCTTCTGCCTTGAAAATCTCTTCAGGTTAAATCCATAATCATAATACTAATGCAGACATTTTGCAGATGCTTATTTCAGGATATGCATGTTTGCAATTCGCTTTGTTTGTCTAAGAATAATTCAGTTCCCAAAACAGCACTGACAACCACGTTCGTTAATTTATTGGCAATCACTTAACTCAGTTTAAAACAAACTTAGAAATCCTTGTCCATTTTATTTTAATATATATTACTTATCCATGCAGGCCCTAGAAACAGGAGCTTTGGACAAGCACATTGCATTACTTAGTAAGTCTGAACATTAGCTTTTAAATAAGTTGGTTAAAGCATACTAGCTAGTGAGGAAATTTTTAGTCCTTCTCCCCTAGTCTACAGGACTTGAGTGTCAACAGAAGCAAGACCAGTACTTCTAACCAATATGAAATTTACCTCAAGAAACAATAAATCCGATAGCTCTTCCAACTATGCAAGACATTTTGTCACGATGTTAAGCTCTTGCAAATGTTACGTGTTCCAGAAAATGATCGTCCAGAATCAGATCTAAAATAGTCTGGGTTTGAGTGCCCGTTCTCAGCTCGACAGGATTACGTGCCCTGCAGGATTTGCTCTGATTGTAAAAATGAACCTTGAAGTAGGTTATGAATTTATGTGTTTCACAGCTCCTTCAAGTGGAAGTAATTCATCCCTCTTCTGCCAAAAACATGTCCAAAAGATCTGGTACCAGGCTGTCCTCATAACTGGACACAAAATCAACCCCAAAAAAGAGGGAGCATGGAAGGAGAGAGAGATAAATGTCCAGTTAATCCAAAAACTGCTTTATCCCTCAATCCAGATGCTTAAAAGATTTAACAAGGGGAGAGCTGCCATGCAGCCTGCACATATGTGCTAGAGAATGGTTAATGTGCCCTAAAGTTTGATAATCTGAATAAAAAATGGATTTGAGAAATTGATTTGGATTAACTTGATCTGCTTTTTAGTGAAAAGATTTGGAATCCTAAACAAGCAGCTTAGCCACGATTAACTCATTTAAACACTTTCACAGCTAAATGTACTCCCAATGCTCCAAGCTGTAGGAGCTTTACCCTTTGGGGATTAAGCTGAACCTCCTCTGGGGGTTCTCCTGCCCTTCTCCTCCATGTCTGCTCATTCTGCAGATGGCTCCTCATCATATCACCTCTTTCTTTCCTTTCACTGTAAGGGTCTGGAGAAATCAAGATGTGGGAATTTCTCCCCATCCATTCCCATCTGGTTGTGATTTCCTCCCCCTATTGTCTGGTGGTAAAAAAGATGATCCGAGTCACACTCAATTTGCCAGGTCAATGAAGAAGCCCGAGGATGGAGAGTCAGCCATGTGGCTGCTGCCTTAGACTGACATGTAAGTCCTTGAAGGGGAAGGGGGGCCTGGGTCCACCTCTCTGCTTAGAGACTACCCAGTAATAAGAAATAGTCCTTGAATTATATATGAGCAGTTCTGCTGCTTTATCCTTGCCTCTGGACCTGTCGGGACTCATTGTCTATGCCTACACCAGTAAACTAAATGAAACAGGGACACAGGCCCAAAAAGTGTGACGAAACCATCCACACTGTTAGTTATTTGCATCCCCCTTGGCACTGGTCAGACCTAGGCCAAATTGCAGTGCATGGGCACAACTCACAGGTTAGCACAGGGCCCAGTAGGCAATTTGGGTGCAGCCATCCTGGTTTGGGGATTAGAAGGATTAATATAAGCATAAATTGCACAAATTGGCCTCAGAGCCAAGGGGCAGCTCCTCACACATTTTATTTGCTAGTACAGATGGATGTTAATGGCAAACTAAGAATACAAGACAGTTCAGGAGCTCCTTGATGTGACAGAGATGCTGAGGAGGGGGCAGTGGCGTTGGTGAGGGGCAGTCAGCATCGCTGGGAAGCTGGGGACAGGCGGTTCACCTCCCTGTTTGCTACAAAGAAAGGATCTGACTGCAAAAATCTCATTTTACACCATAGGCTGCAGTGCATGCCTGTTGTTTTGGGATAAGGAAAGAGGCTATTTGCTTACAGGTAACTCAGAAGAGGCTAACACTGAGAGCCAAGAAGTCCTCCAAAGGTGAAATATTTTTTGTCCATTAGATAAAATGAGCTATGAATTTCCAGTGCCAGAGCTCATCAGAAGCAGTAAGTCTCTCCCATAACTTTTTTTTTTCATAAAAGACTATGATTTTTTTAATCTCCACAGGAATGTTCTGTGGTTTTATTTTGCCTTGTTTTGTTTCTTTCCCAAAGGAGAGGGAAGATCTGTTTTCAGGACTAAAAGCACCTGGAAATAAAATGCATGATTTATACTAGACCTTAAAAGATTTATGCTTTGGCTCTTTGCATTTCTTGAGGCTTACTGGTGAAAACTGGCATTTTGTGTCCAGACGCAGACTATTACTGGGCAGATGTCTAACCTTAAACTGCTTCTCAGCGCAGACACAAAAGCTGTGCTTTCTCATCCAGACACTTTTGCTTTAATTCTTTATTGGCTTTACTGCTTTTTTTACAGCTTTTCTTAATTTTTTTAAAATAAAAAAAAAAATCTTTTTTTAAAATCAAATGCATAAAAGGTGAACCAAAAAAAAGTCTTGTGAAGAGAGCATAGTCTGATCCTCTCCAGCAGAATTAAGCTGCCCTTAGCACTAAATGGCAAAGTCTTGCTCCAAAATCCCAGGCCACACAAGGTTCAGAGAAAACCAAATCTAATTAGAAATGTAGCTTCATTTACTCAAAATGAATCATGTCACTTATGTAGAAACTCCATGTTGCTACACCCGCCTGATGATGCCTGATTAATGTAAATTCAGCATTTGTCAAAGGCATTGTATTCACTGTCCTGTGGGGTAATAGGCTACAAAATGTGATGTAAAGGGGGTCTAGAGCTGCAGAGAGAAGTAGGTTCCTACCCTAACATTTAACTCTGTTGTAGACCTCAGGATCCACCAGGGTTGTCTCTGAACCACCTCCATCCAAAGTTCTCCAGAGCCTCAAATTTCCCTCACTAGCCCTAAGCAAAACCATTGAGACATTATGTTGCCTTCCAGTACTTGGATCCGGGGCAAACCAGACCTTGAAGTCTCTGAAGCACATAGATCCAAGAGAGACACTCCCTTACTTATTCATTGTGCCACCATGAAGCACATGGGAAACACATTGCTCCAGATCCCACAGGCCAAAGGGGCCAAAATATTGGTTTACAAGGGTGGGAAAAGTCATCAGTGTCCCCTGGATAGCTGGTACTATCCATGTTCTTGTGTCAGCTCATTGTGCCACTGTTCCTGTTATACTGAATGCTTAGTTTATGAACACAGATGCATAAGAAGAGAAGAATATCACACACCACTAGTTTAGGATATGAACCTGGGATGTGGGGTGGGGGGGGGGGTGNGTGTCTGATTAGCAAAGCTATGAGAGAACATGCATGGATATATGGGCAGAAGACCTTACATGGAGAAGACCTAGAGACACTTGCCTTAGAGCACCCTACAGCACCCAGGATCTCCCTTCTGTATGGAGAGACTCACAACCAAGCCAAGTGAGAAGTGGAAAAATGCTGCTATATCGAGAGTGAATACTTTAACTGCTAATGTCTTCTTGGATGGACTTGCACCAAAGCTGCACATGTCCTTTCACAGAGCCTGGCTACAAAATCAGCCCTGATGGCCAACAGCCTTATTGCTGCAGGCCTCAGGATGTAGTCATGGGCAGCATCAAGGTTTAGGTAACTTGCCTCTTGTGTCTCTCTATGACACTGTGTGGCAACTGAGCAGAGGATCTTGACGGTGCCCAGAAAAGCCCTCAGAGAACAATTAATCTGTTCAGCCTTAGATCTCAAGATGAGCTGAATCACCTTCCAGAGGTTCTGACTTCTATATGTTGATGAAGCCAACAAAGACTAACTCACACTTAAATGCTTTATTCTTGGCCTAACTTAGGGCAGATGGGTCCCACCCTTAGGTGCGCCATGTCTAATAATTAGACATTTCCTTCGTAACACTCTGCTGAGCTTCCGCTACACTTGGATGAAATATGCAAAAAGCATAGTGCCTATTGTTCTCCCCAAATACACACATACGACTACCTTTGTCCTGACACCTCCAAGATGCCCAGATCACCAACTTTTGCCTGAAACCCAACGACACCTTTAACCATACATTTCCTTATTTTATCAGTAAACCTGAGTCAGGTATTTTCTAAGCTTGCTTACCACATTGGACCTTCTATAAAACCCACCCCAAGGCACTAGCTAAAATTGCCTAGTACCTGCATACCTGTCCACAATATGGGTGGTTTGTTTTCAAAGCCTCATTCTGCTTGCTTGGGAGTGATATCTGAGTTGTTCACATCTCTTAGGTCACCTCATACAGTGGTCTCATGACAGCAGGTTGTGTCTGGCAGTGCCTAGTGTTTGTTCTTATGTGAAAGGAGGTTGTAGCGAGGTGGGTGTCAGTGTCTTTTCCCAAGTAACAAGTGATAGAATGAGAGGAAATGACCTCAAGTTGTGCCAGGGGAGTTTTAGATTGGATATTAGGAAAAATTTCTTCACTGAAAGGGTTATCAAGCATTGGAAGAGGCTGCCCAGGGAAGTGGTTGAGTCACCATCCTTGGGGGTATTTAAAAGACGTGTAGATGTGGTACTTAGGGACAAGGTTTAGTGGTGGACTTGGCAGTGTTAGGTTTACGGTTGGACTTGATGATCTTAAAGGTCTTTTCCAACCTACATGATTCTACGGTTGGCACACACATGCACATAGCATGGTGCAACAGGGAAAGGACCACAGCAACTAGCTTCTTTTGGGTCTGAGGCCTTGCTAGGTGGTGCCACAGTCTGCCCCACGCCAGACATGGGGCAGGCCAATCCTCAGAGTATATAAATTGTGTTTTGAACATGGAGTCCTAGAGCAAGTAAGAGATGAGGAGGCAATGCTGCAGATAGATATTGTATTAGAGACCTAGACTTCTACCCAGGGCTGTGAATTTACCTAGGTTATATAAGTTAGCTAAAAGTTAGGCATTGCAATGCCTAAAGCACATTATGGGCACATCTTCCAGACCCTTCGCAAGAGGGATGGAAAAACAATGAAAACTTTCCAACACTCTGCTCCAAGCCAAAGCTTAATCCTCTGACTGAATAGTTACAGAGTGAGAGTAACTCTGTGGTAAATTATTTTCTCTGTACCAGCTCAATTTCAAGGTTATTATTCAGAGCACTTCACTTCTTTCAGCCTAAACAAAAGTACTGATCTTTTTACTGGTGCCCATAATTCCTTAGTTCTGTTTCTACGGTTCTGCATTTAAAAGATTTTTTTTCTCCCAAAGCTCAAGATGAGTGTTATAAATTGCTTGCTGCACAGAAGGAAATGAGCACTAAGTTGTGTACATGGCTTTGCCTTTGGAAAAGCTGAAACAGAGTTTATGAGAAAACTCTCAGGAAACCAGCCTACTTAATGATGGCCATGCCATGTTTTTCTGGTTATGATTAACACCGGAGAGCTGACATTGCTTAGCTCAAATGGTGTTTTCAGTGCAGATCTGGGAAGGATCCAAAGCTTCTTTTTGTTAATTTGTCAGAGTGGATTAATTTTTCAGCAGCCCATTACTGGAATGCAGCCTGCCCAGCTTCAAGCTTCATTGTGAGAAGCCAGTGATACTGAGCTGACAGCAGTCGTGGGCAGACAGAGCCCAGATGTGGTACAGAGCTGCAGGAACGTACCAATGACATCTGGAGATCAGCTTTGCCGCTCATGACTAAGACTTGGAGGATGTGTTTCACCCAGAGCCTATTGACTTCCACAGCCAAGCAATCAGTTCCCAAACGAATCAATCCCAGAATCACAACTGCTGGGTCTTGAATAATATCTGTCCTCACCTTGCAGCTCTAATGGGACACCAGGAAAGAGAATACACAGCATAACTGTTATTTCAAGCACTGGATACCAACCCTGAACTATTCCACTAAACAGTCTCCTGTTTAGCACTGGCTCTCTCACTTAACACCAGTAAGAAGATCTGATCAGGATCAGGTCCCAGGAACTACAGGTGACCAAGGAGAAGCTTGGTCTGAATCCAAACTTTGCATCATTGAGATAGTGAAGGACAAAGGTATCCAAATAAATGGTTGTTATCTCCAGCTACCCAAAGGTTGCTATAGTCAGAGACCACTGCCCTCCAGTTTGTACGCACTGGTGGGGTGGTAGTCATGTCTCTGCTTCCTGCCTCCTGCTTGCAAAGCCACGAGTGAGTCTAACAGACCCATATTGTTATTCTGTACATGAGGTATCTGAGAAAACTAGGTCTGCTTTGGACACAGAGGTAGGTTTCTCTTTAGCAAAACCAGAACATTATACTTTTCACTCCTGCAGATTCAGTGATTGCTTTGGAGTTTTACCTGATTTCATTGATGCATTTATTGGCTACCTTCTCTCTTGTACAACCTAAATCAGCATAACTCCACTGAAGCCAGTGCTATTGCATCTTATAATAGACCAATGTAGAAGCTTCTCTGTAGTTCATTTGTTTTTAATTAACGAATCAATTGCAAAGACCTTCTTTACCTCTTATGTAGACATTCACAGAATAGATGAAACATCAACTAAAAATAATGTCATGTAAAAAAGCAGCATGAAGTGAAAATCAGACCCTTTGCCATCTGTTCTCCTGTTGTTCTTTATTCACAACAAAGATCTACTGCACATGCATCTGCTTTACCTGAATGAAGAAGCGTTTGCATACGTCAGCATACATGTCGGGTGGGCTAAGCCTGAAGTTCATGAGCAAATGACAATAACAATTGAATGAACAATGACAAAAGAGTCATTGGGAAGACTGAGATGTTAAACATGGGGGCAGATGGCTAGAGCAGCAGTCAAGTCCTGATTTGTATATACTTTTTTCTATAAATGCAGGGACACATTCTGAAAAGCTGCAGCTTTATGTGGCCAAAAGTTGTTTGTGAGAAGAAAGTTGTTCAATGCTGCCCCAAAGGATGCTGAAGCACGCAGTCCTGATCCACCAGAACTGCCCTACCCAGGGAAGTGGTTGAGTCCTCATCCCTGGAGGTATTTAAAAGATGTGTAGATGCGGTACTTAGGGACATGGTTTAGTGATGGACTTGGCAGTGTTAGGTTTATGGTTTGACTCAATGATCTTAAAGGTCTTTTTCAACCTAAATGATTCTATGATTCTGTGGTTGGCACACACATGCACTTGCTTGCACTTGAATTTTGGTGCTAAACTCATTCTTGCTAAACTTTGTGCTGAATACAAAATATTTAAGTACAGTTTATATAAAAATGCAAAAATTCTATAAGATTCTTTGAGGTGGATCCCCACAAAGTAAAATTAATATTTTATTGTCACTGAATGTTCAGTGCCCATTTTCCAAATGAGTGCCTAATCATTAGGATAAAGGTCTGAGTGTGTTCATTTGTGTGTGCTTGTGTGTGTGTATGTATGTATACATATACATGCATCTTAAAGTGCTTCCAGTTTTATGGCTAAAGTTTTCCTTTCTGCATGGGATAACAAAGTACTCTCTGGGCCAGAAACCAAGATCATGAAAATGTTTCTCAGTTTTGTGAATGAAAGGCTCAAGCACTTATAGCAAGAGTTAGGTTGTGCTCTTCAGACCCCTACAACTTCAATTTATCACCTGAGCTCTCACTCAGAAAATGAAGAGCAAATGCCAGGCTGTGGGCACTAGCAAAGGATGGCCTGCATTTGAGATACTGAGCTCTTCAGTGCTACAGAGACTCATATGCAAAAATACAGAAGAAGTAACTTCTATAGAGGTGACCAAGGTGAGGACTTTGGAGATGAAAGGCACCAAAAGCTTCCTTAATTCTCAGGGTGATCTTTCTAACATAAGTCACAAAATAACTTCTAGGCTGCAAAATCATGGACACTCATGAGTTTCAAGGCACAATGCATCGTTGCACTGTGCACTATGTCACAAAGCATCTTTGCCACAGACCCAATCATGGCTCAGAATACACACCACCATTAAGTTCTTTTGCCTCTGCATTTATAAGGCAACGAAGGACAATGTGCCCTTTGAAACAGGATGAATACACTGATAGAAGGTCAGCAAAGAAATTATTTTTGTTGCTATGGCCATCTTATGGATAAAAGCAAAGATAAAATATGACACTAGAACCACATGGAATATGGAATTGAGGCTGAAAGATGAAAAAATGCACAACCAAGGCAACCTTGCCTTCAGAAGTTTGCAATTATAAATCATGTTGCAAAGGTTTCTCTCTCAGAAGAGATAGTTGGTTCTGAGACAAATTACTAAAGCAATATTTAGTGCCCTGCATTGGGATAATCAATACAAGTCTCTTCCCCAGACCTTGAGTTCATCAATATTTCATATATACAAATGGAAGCTCTACCAGCTTTTTAAAGTGTTTTGCCCTAAGTAGTTTTATTTTACAAAAGAGTGCACCTATGCTTCTGTTGTTCCCTTAGCATCAGCAAAAGATTCAGATCTCTGCATAGAAATCAAAAATATCATTCTTTGACATCATCAGTGTGTTCAGGAAATAGCTCACACTCATCACAAGGGGAATTTGGTTAAGGACTTCTTGAAATCTCTCCAGATTTCTTCCTATCTGAGCACTATACAACATGGGGTTGAACTAGATGACCTCTAAAGGTCCCTTCCAACCCCAAGCATTCTATGATTTTCCACCTAAGCAAAATTGGGAAAAACATCTCCTTGATGAAATGTATAAAGGCCATGTTTAGATGATCCAAAAGGGACCTATCTTAAGCCTCATGGTTGCTTAACTCCACTGACTTTGATCTAAGTATCTCACCATCCTCCTGTATCTAGGCTTTCTTGTACCCTGGACATCTAAAGGAGTGTTGTGATACCACACACACCTCTTTGGATGACAGTCGAGCACTAGACACAACACCATTGCATGGTGCCACGCCCAAACTAAGGTAGAGAGATATTTTTGACCTTGCTTTTTCCCTGCTTTTTACCCCCAGCTCTGAGATGGGCATGCTAATCAGAACAATGTGCTTTTGTCCTCACAGACATGTTGTGAAGGTACTCTTTGCAAAGCACCCCAACACTTCCATGACCCTGCAAAGAGGGAGAAGGAGTCATTGCAAGCCATGGTCAAGTTCTACAGGCAGTTGGCACACGGCTCCAGGAGATGAAGCCTGAGGGAGCAATATCTGCAAAGAAATACCTCGTTATTCCCATTGCACTCACAAAACCAGAGCATGTAGCCATGTTATTAATGGTGATACCTTCCACTGAGGGACTTGAAGGTGTCTGTCACCCTTCATTCTGGCTTTTGCTTCGTTTCTGAGTGCCTGATCCTAACAGATTGTAGGGTTATGCAGGGTTTGGTAGAAAGGGGATGCATCGTCACTAACAACCTACCTCTGCCACACCATGAATCTTCACAGGAGAAGAATAGCTCGAGACCTTAACCTCTGAGTGATGGCTGAGAAAGCGCCACACACACATCAGCTTCTCCCCCTCTATCCTTCCCCTCTCTCCCTCCTTTCTCAGGCCCAAGACAGGCTCTGAATACAAAATGTCTTTTTTTCCCCTCAGAGCTACATGACTGCCGGCTGCAAACCCTGGCAAGCACTCGACAGACTGACGGGACCCAGGACCCACCAGGGACCCTCAGTGAGCACACCAACATGATGCCAAGAAAGTGAAACTTTCTTGGACTTTCAGGACTTTCAGCTCCTCAACCACTTAAGTAAAAGGAAAATCTCCAGTGACTACTTCTACAACAAGCCAGTTTCCCTTAATTGGGCCAGCTACTGCTCAGGGACAAAAGTCTCACCCTGTGGGCAGGGCCACCACCTAGAAGAGGGGGTTGAATAGCTCTATGCTACTGTTGCGTTGCTCTACTACCAGTATGTAGGCCATAGCACACCCCTGCATTCAGCTGGAGGCAGTGTATCACCTGTGGGAGAGGGTCTCAGTGCCATACATTGTATGGTTGGCAGCAGCTGTTCATGTTCAAACCATCTAATATCACTTCTGTGCCACATAAGTCAATGCCGTCTCTCAATTTCCATCTGATCCAGAATGAAGTACGTCATTCAGAAACCCCGTAATCTGATTAAAAAATTCCCCGGTCACACAGAAACCATCATGTGCTAATTTCTTCCAATCCCAAATTATTGCTGGTATTGAAAAAGTCTGGTTTATGTCCAGCCTGACTTTAGCTTCAGCTTCACTGGCTCTTGGTTAGTAGAATTAGCTGAGTTTTCAGCAAAACTTTTCTTTGTTTAAAAAAAAAAGGCAGATTTGTGGAAAAGGGTTAATTGTGATGGGGTTTCTCAACTCATCCCTGTTAGGCAATTTTTAACTGAAACATTCCAGATTACCGGTCAAAAACTATGTTTTTTTCTGGCACTTTAATAACTTGATATAAACTAGAAATGGTCCAAATCAAAATGACACATTCAGAAATTATTTACTCCTTCATCCTTTCACTGGAAGAGGTCTGTGTGTGTATGAGACATAAACATTGACTGCTGTCACTGCTGCTTTTGGTTTTGAATGGCAATTTACAATAAAGAAGTAAATATGATTAGTTCACATCCAAATGGCACTTTTCCTTCCTGGAAAACTGAGTATATTTTATAGCCAGTGTATAAATATGGCTGTGGTAAATCACTTTCCATCAGTGAACTGAATTGGCCATGCAGCGCCAGCCACCCTAAGCTGTTTACAAGAAGAAATGACATATTTCTTTTGTGGAAGATAGAGAGAACTTGTTCCACATCAGAAAAAGTCTTCACTGATGAAAACAGGTCATGTTCTGTAAATAAAACTTTTAAGGTTTGGGCTTTCATCCAAAAGGACCATAGGGTGTGTAGACAGATGTGTTTGGGGCAGGAGAGAGTCACCAAGGAGCAGTAGCCCATTTCCCTCAGCAAGTGGGCTGGGAAGACGCTCAGCTTCACCAGCCTCATCCCTTCTTGTAGTGGTGGTGTTTGACTTCTCCTGGTCCAGCGATCTGCTAAGGGATCCAGCATCACTGGTACTGTAAACCCTGACATAGATCCAGATAGGGAAGCCTGCTGAGATGCTGCTATAGTAGAGGAAGCATCAAGGGAGTCTCAAAAGTACACCAAGATTGTGGGTGGCACTTTTCAGACAGCATTCAACCTTCCTTCCCAGGAAAAGCATCCTCTGGAAGTGCTGTCTGGCAAGCTCAGTCTTCAGGCTACGTCATTAGCAATCACTTTTTCTTGGTTTTTAGTCAGTTCTCAGAAGCAAACTTGTCATTGCCAGATCACTTCCAGTTCCAGGAGACTAATCCTGCACTGGTTTTGGATGCAAAGTCACCGGTTCTGACTCACATTGGTTTACTTGAGACCTCTTGAACTTTTTCTCTTGAATTGTCCTTTTAAAAGATGCCAGAAATACACAGATGCTTTACTGGTACTGCAATCACATCGGAACTTGGACACCTAGGACAGCTATGGGCTTAAACAGCAACACTCACAGATACTGCTGGGTCTGTTACTTTGGAGCAGTGCAGTGCAATTTCCAGAAAGGAAAGCAATTGATACAAAGAACAGTTCAGAAAAAGCATCGGATGCCTCTGAGCTCTGCTGTTCCTGGGTGGTCTAGAGGCTCCAAAAACACAGGAGCTGGAGAAAGGAGAACTACTTCTATCCCTTCTAAACAATTCATTCATTTAAACAAAAGTCCCCTTACACTGAGAATGAGGTGAGGACCGTTCCACATAAAAGGGGATTTTAAAGACCTTTGCAAGAAATGGAATGTACAAATTACTGCCTTTTTAAAAGCCAAAGGATGTTTTTCCATCATGGCACCGCATCCCCAGAAAAGTGCTGCAGGGAGCTTATGTTTCACTCACGATACAGAATAACATCAGACTCCAAACACAACCAGAAAATAAACAAGCCAAGTCAATGGCCTGCCAGAAACTGTAAAGAAAGATGCATTTTCACTTAGATGTCCCGTTTCAGGGTTTTTTAATGCCACTTTCCATCACATCATTACAGCTTATCTTTCTTCATGAAGTCATAATAGAAAGGGAAAGGTGTTTTCTCATAGCACAAAGAAAGAAATTTGACTTTGTTCCCATCTGCTGTCATTATTTGTCCTCAGAAAGTGTTTGCTCCAAAAACATAATCTTATTATGCAGGAGAAATGATTGAAGTTCTCAGGAGGTGCCAAAGTGGCAATGTTGGCGTTTGGCAAAGGATGCAAAGCCTTGGCAGAAATAGGTCCCCCTCAAGACTGCGTTTGCCCTGTTCAGGCTCAGCTTCAACATAAGGATTTGCTTCTCTTCGCAGTCACCCAGCTTTGCTCAGAACAATGTCCTTCAACAGGAAAAAATTCCAAAACCAGGTTTTAATTTTTCCCTTCCAGCCCCCAATCGATGTGTTGTTCAATAGGAAAATGGCAGATGAACTAATGAAAGCCAAGATCCATTCCAGTGCCATGAAAAATGTGGAGTTTCCTCAGCATTTAGTGGAAAACAGCACAGGTCCCCAACCAGCTAGAAGAAAGAGAGAAGGAGGAGAGATCAGCCACAGGAATGTGGTCTGCCACAATTTACAGTCCTGGCCATAGTTGGGCAATCTGGGGGGGAAACAGGAGGAAAACTCTAAGAGATTACTCAGCAGGGGAGGGACGTAGGAGGGACTGCGACATCTCAAAGAAAAATGCTTTCAAAGAATGATGGATTGGGCTTTATCAATGTCATACCTCCCCCACGCCTTCATTCATCAGAAGTTCCTCTAGAAAGGTAGCTGATAAGAAAACATGACATACTCTTTGGAGGACTCACTTTTTAAATTAATTTATTTAAATTGAAAGAAAAAATCCCAACTGAATATTTTTGAAAAGCACTTTATTTAGACTCTCTTATTGTAGAATGTAAAAAAAATAAAACATGCTTGAGTTAGCTTAGGTCTTGGGAGGGGGTGCTGAGGCTTTAGTTTTACCAATTTATTTTGTCATTGGTATGGAAGGGAAAAAGAGAAAGCAGGTGAAACAAAACATAAAATCAAGTAGTGATTTTCTTGAATTAAAAATACATCCATATTTTGAAATATTTTCTGGATGATTCTGACAGTACTCAGTGGTTTGGGAAGGAACCATGTGTTTGCAAATTCTCTGGCACTGAAAAATCAGACTGTCCCTCAGGGACTGGTCTCAGAAGAGAAGGCCAGCAACTCTTGCCATGTTTTACAGGTTGTAGTAATAGTGATAGAGATCACAGATGCCTGGCCATGCTCATGGTCTTGACTGCAGTGCCCCAGTACTATGTCAACAGCCTTTTGCCAGCAGAGGGTGGCTCCATTCCCTTGGGTCTTGTTGAAGCTTCAGCACTAGGAACCCTTGTTTGGCAAGGACTGGCCTGGCAGCAGCAGTCCCCTGTCCCCCATCCCCAACCTGCCAAGGGCTCTGATCAGAGATTCTGTGTGGAGCGCGTTGGTCCAGCACCTCGTCTCCTTCTGGGGACCTTCCTGAGCTGCCCAGTTGTGTGCAGACAGAGGGGAAAGAGAATCAGTGTTGACATCCATCAAAACTGCCTCTGGAGTGGAGCTGGCCATATTTCCAGGCATTTGTCTGAGCAACGTATCTTGTACCTCCCCTCAGCAAGCAGACACCTCCCAAGGGAAATCATGGGCCAGTTGTACTCTTCTAGCCTTGAGGACAAAGCCAAGTCCACCACCTATCTTTCAGGAGAGGCCCTTATGGAAACTGGTAGGCTTTCATGATATGAGCCAGCATCCACCAGAATGCACTTCCCAGAGCATCCATCACACATACCTCTCTGAGCAGCTTTCAGGGGGTCATGGTTCAGCCAACACATAACTCCCAGTGACATTGCACCAGTGACCCAGGGCTCCCTGATGCAATACTCCAAATGGTGACAATTACACCACTGTTGCTGGAATAGGTCCATTCAGTGGTGGGTAATTGAAAACCCCCAAAGCAACTGATTTGCTTGAATACTACTAAACCACCACATCCACTCAGTGTAAGAGACCACCTTCAAACTGGGGTGTAGCAAATGCACACTTATTGCAACATAAAGGTGAGCTGCAGTGTAATGAAACAGAACCATTATTGCCTTTTTGGAGAATTATGCTTAACTGTGACAGTCCTTGAGAAAACCACAGAAACAGACTAATAGACAAAGAAAAGGGAGGAAATTACATGAAGGGGCAAGCTGCACCAATTCTAATGAATCATAGAATCATAGAACACCAGGTTGGAAGGGACCTCAAGGATCATCTGGTCCAACCTTTCTAGGCAAAAGCACAGTCTAGACAAGATGGCCCAGCACCCTGTCCAGCTGAATCTTCAAAGTGACCAGTGTGGCGGAGTCAACCACTTCCCTGGGGAGATTATTCCAATGGTTGACTGTTCTCATTGTGAAAAATTTTCCTCTCATGTCCAATCGGAATCTCCCCAAGAGTAACTTGTATCCATTGCCCCTTGTCCTCTCCATGTGACTCCTTGTAAAAAGGGAGTCTCCATCTTCTTTGTAATGAGTGGACAAGGAAAGGCAAGCAACACTGAGAATTTTTTTTCTGGTATCTAAGGACACCAGAAGCTCAGATCGGTTTATTAAAACTTCATTATGATGGAGACCTCAGTAATGATTGTGAGCAGAAAGATTTCTGGGCCAGTGTAAGATGATTAATTGCTTGTGATGCCTCCAGAAACTCAAGAGAGCCCATGCAGCACAAGAGGAAATTTAGACTCCCCACAGCACCACGAGCATATGCTTTACATCCTGGCAGTACAACGGCTAAGTGAGCTTGCTTTATTTGTGTAGCCCCTGGGGTGCTGGGAAAGATGGCAGGCAAGGGGTTAAGTAGTGGCACTGCAGTTTCTGGAAGGGAAAGGCACGCCTCATTAACTGGCTGGAATTCATCGAGGATATGAACACCAGGGTGGACATGGGAAAGGCAGCAAACTCCATATTACTGAGATTTTCAGGGTACATTGAACACAGGTCCGCAAAAGAGGTCAGTGCCAACGGACCGGATGATAGCGGGAGGTGAAAATGGCTCTGACAAGTCAAGGGCAATGGGGAGCGAGTAGGAGAGTATAGCGGGTATCTAACTGGAGCAACTTACCTCTCTGCAGTTTCTCCATGCACAACTGTGACTTCGGTAACCAGCCCCATCTGTCCCACCAGACAAGAGGATGACAAATGTGCAGTTGACTCTTCTCAAGTCTGACCCATGCTTTCCACGTGTTCCGATTCTCCCAGAAGGACCCTTAATTTTCCAACCGATCGCATTCATTTACAAAGCTAACATGGTATGAGTTATCGAACTGTAATTGAATGACTCTGTGGTTACTAATCCAAGTATCCAGTAATTTGTAGAAGCATGAAGGTGTCCAGGTATGTAGCACAGGCACTTCATGTCCCGAGGCTCACCTACCACTAAGCCTACAGGCCAGCTGACACACGGCAACAGCAATGCTACCTCCTTTAAACACAATATCATGTGGTTCCACTTATTACCAACTGGCCAAGCAACTCAGAGTCCAGGATTGTTCTGTTATCCTCCGTTATAAAATTATAAAAGCAAACTGTGGCATAAAGAATAGATTCACATGGAAAATGACCTCAGCATCTTTTTATCCAAAAGGTCACTGATTAGGAAATTCATTGATGAAACAGGAAAAGTTGATTTCAACTCCTTTATCTGTCTTGGGGAATTTGTATAGTGTTATTCTGGAAACAATATCTCACTGTAATCTAAAAAATTAAATGAGCATGGAAGTAAGAGAGCAGAGCTATGCGTAACCTCCTACAAGAGGGATTCACATTAGCCTGGCAGAAAAATATGCATTCTCTGCTCTCTGGCTCTATGAGTGTTTAAATGTTTCATATGACACGGTGAGTACAACACAAAAGATTTAAACCAGATAAGTCCAAAGTGCTGTGTGCTTAAAATACTCTTTTGTGGGGTGAGAAATATGGATTTGTCCCCCTCCCACAGTGAATCCAGCTCTTCTGTACTCCAGGTGAGTGTTTTTGCTCCGTTGGTTTATAGAGTTAAAGGTAAACCACCAACTCCTGCCCCACAAACCTTGATTGTGTTTTTTCCCCCCAACAAACTATTCAGCACTTTTGGGACAAATCCAGAAATAGTTACAGAATGACTTAAAGTCTTTTACTTACGGTAGCTCAAAGGATTGTATTTTTTCTTTCTCTTTAGTCAAAGCCTTTTTAGAAACGCATGGCCCTGAGACAAAAGGAGCTAGACGGTAGGTAAAAGAACTGCATGTGCTGTGACGACGGTGAGTCTACTTTTGTTACACCTTGTTACCTAGGGCAAGGCTGAGCTGGGCTTGTCTGCTCAACTCTGAAAAGCGACGTGCGCAACCTGCTCCTTTCTCCTGCAAGCTTCGGCTGGAAGATTTACAGCAGCACTAGCGATGCTAAGGGAGGATTGTTCATCCATTTGTAACTGGGGTTCAGTTCTGATTTACATTTGAAGCAGATATTTTAATCCCTCGGTTGCATATGAGGTACACTCAGACTTACCACACTTGCTCTTTCCTTTGGTCAAAAAAATTCATTTGGGAAAATGATACACATAAATCCATTCATTTATAGGATTTTTATAATCAGTTTTGCAGTCTATCTCCCAGGACACAGGATACTAAATCTGAAAATTTGCTGTCCCTTAATCACCAAGGTTGAGGGACTGTATCTTGCTATAGGGGAAAACACACAGCCAACAAAACTGATCCTGCTGACCTCATCCTGTTGTTTGCTCCTCAACACCCTCAGCAGAATGCATTCAACATTCCAGCTAAAGCACAGCACCTGGCAATGCATCCAGGGTTTGGGACCTGCCTCGTGCTTTATTATTAAATATCAGCTGCAAAATTACATCCCAGGTCAATACTGAGCCTTTCCATTTGAACCTTCACGGGCCCAGGAACAGGAATCGCTTTGCAGTGCTAGTATTGCACTTCCCAGGTGAAGCCACCCCTCGCTGGCCGGCCTCATCTCTGACATTACCAGTACCACCAGTTGCAGTTACTCAACTTTGCTCTCACCCTGCAAAAGCCAGGAGAAGCAGTTGTGGGCACTTCAAATGCAGTTTTCCTCAGCCAGAGAAGGAGTCCCACAGTGACCCCAGAGTGCCAAGAAGGCCCTTGGTGTCAGGGGGCTGTCCCACCATGTACCTGTTTGGCACAGCACATGAACAGCCCCACTCTAATGTCCTCAGTCATCTTGTGGGCAGGTCCACCCATGTTCATCTCTCCTTGAGGCTAGGGGAAAGCTCTGGGCACTCAGAGCTTTTGGTCGTTATTTGCTTTGCTGGCATTTTGTGAACTCTTAAGACATAAGCACATCTAAGTGACAGAAGAGCAAATCCAAAAGCCATGCAGGCTAAACCAGTGTTGTGCAGACTTGAAAAATACCAAGTTTAATGGCTGAAGTGATCTGAACTCTTGCTTGGGAATGACTAATAAGCACCTAGATAGCGAGTAGGGTGGTGATATCCCATTGAGCACTACATGGGACAATTGAAGGAGCACTAAAATATATTTCACCTTTTTTCCATGTATTTTTGGGGTTTTTTAACATTTGCTTCTGACCCAGGTATGATTTGAGTCTGGGGGACAGACTCAAAGCATCATGAAATCACTGGGACTCTTTCCCTTCGTGTGGTTAGGCTTTGGGATGGCCCCTTGAGAACCAACACATTGCTCAGCTGCTCCTGCCCATGTGCACCGCAGAAGTAGACTGATGGGCTGCAGCCAAAACAAAAGTGTCTCCAGGTTCCTGCACGCAGAAGACATCAGCCGTGATTGCCTGCAGAGGTGTGCTACTCTTGCAAAGCATCTCCCTTGAGCAACACCTATGCCAAAAGTGAGGATGCAAATTCAAATGTATTGAAGCAAACCAGAGTTTATTTAGCATTTATTACCCATTCTGTTGTCATAGGTGGCTTCTTCTGTCTCCATTTTCCTCTGGTAAACATAGACTTTTTTTTATTATTATTTTTTTAATAAAATATATAAAACATTGTGCATTGCTATCCATAGGAAAACTGTAGTTTAACAACAAAAAAAGAATAAGGCACATTCCTGTGCAGCATCTTCAAATATATATATATATATTTAAAACAAAACAAAAAGAAAACCCTTTTCAACCTCTTTGAGGTTGTTAACTTCTCACCAGTCACTGACACATCTCTTATATTACCATAATTTCACTGTTGGAGGTGGGTTGGGTTGTGTTTGACAGGGGCCAGCAGGGAGAACAGACTCAAAAAAAAAAATTGGATTTTATCCCTGAGGTGTCAGTAAAAAAAAAAAAAATGTTCCCATTGAAAAGGAAGATGAAAAGACAGCCATAAATAACTGAATACACTATGGCAAACATCCAAGCACCGAGATGATTTCACAATGGAAGAATCCCCCTCCCTCCCATCCCCCAGTTCTTAACAAGTCATATTTGCCGTTGGGTTTTAATTAGGTTAATCTCATGGCTTCTGAAGTCACAAGACAATCGGTCAGGATGCACCTCCCCCTCCCTTCCCAAATCATCTTTCCAGATTTGTCATTTTGCTCACAATTCTCCCACAGTCCTCAGGAAAGGGAAACCAAAAAATCCTAAATGAACACCAAAACCTGGACAACTTCTCTCCCCAGCCAAGAGAGGAGCACTTGTACCACAGCATGCCAAATTCCATGTCCCACGCGGGAGGACTATAACCGTCACCTTGCTGCCTGCTACTAAGAAGTGAAGTTGGCAACCACCTCTGTTGTAACCAGAAAATGTCCGTGAAGAGGGGCGATAGCAATATGTCAGGGAAGAGACAGGGAAAGCTTTATTGCTGTCCATCCACACTGCTCCAGGTAGCACCCTTGAAAGGAAAAGGGGAGACACCCACGTAATATTCCTTCCCCCCCTTTCCTCTACCAGGTGTGGAGGAGCCCCAGGGTGCAGGGCAGTACAGTTGGACTCCCCATCACTTAGTAGTAACGGTTGAGGCTCCTGGTCCCTGGGATGTCCGGCTGGCCGTTCATCCAGATCTCCCGGATGATGCGCTCCCGCTCCTCCAGCCGCTGAGCTCGCTCCAGCTCCTCCGCCGAAGTAAAGACGTTCATGTTCAAAGTCCTCTCGAACCTGCGGTGCCTGCGGGCAGACAGGTCCGAAGTGGTGTCCGAATCGTCATCGCTGTCGCTGCTGTCGCTGTCGCTCTCCCGCTCCCGGGGAGGTTTTTTCGCGGAGGAGCGTTTGCAGTCAGTTCGGCAGGACACCCTTAGCACCAGGGCCAGCAGGGTCAAGACGAGTCCAATGCACACTCCAGAGACGAAATACAGAGCAGCCCGCTCAGGGTTTTCTGAAAGAGGAAAGCAAATGATTCTCGAGAACAACCCTTAAAAGAACAAAACACACACAGCTCTCTGTGCGCGTACAAGCCATGGTCTCTGGAGGGGCAGAGTTTCTAATGGTTGCTTTTACTTCCAAGCCGTCCTTTGCCTCCTCTCCCCAGGGAAATCAGGAAGGGGAATTTAAGCAGTGGATTTGCTGCCAAGACATTTGCCCGCATGCAGAATTTGGGTTCACTGCAGTCGTGTCTTGGAGTAGTCTGGAAGGGGAAGGAGCAGCCCACAGAATTAAATGTTAATTCCAGTGGTTGCATGAGCGGGGTTGACAGTAGGGTGCTGCACACCCAGCAGTGGCTAAGTGCATCTCTGTCGCATCCATTATCATCCTACGAGGAATAAAGACGATTTACAAAGCTCTCTGTCCTGTGGCCCAGCTGAAATGGGAAGCTTTGCAGCATGGAAAAATGCATATTATTTATTCATAGGTTTCATTTTCTTATCTAAAGCAAGTGTGCTGGCTTTCCGCCCAGACCACCAAAATGTATACCTGTGCTCCACAAGCGTAGCTGGAGTCAACGCACTAACAGGGTGAATCCTACCTAGCCACGTTTCAGAGGTGATATAACACGACTCCAGAGAATCCACAATGCCTTTGGAACTAGGTCATCTTGTTTATTTACTACCTTTTTTCTTTTTTTTGGGTCATGGGACTACTTAGAAGCGTAATTATGATAAATGTTACTGCAATTCCCCCGGGCTGAATCATCTCGGTACATTCCAGGTTTATAGGTACACTGAATGGGTGAAGGTGAACCAAGCAGAAGTGTCCAGGCCAGCTCTACTCCACTGTGTCTGCTGGCAGTCCTGAGTTCAAGGATGGAGTCAGTTCCTCAGATGAGTCTTATTCCCTTCAACTCAGTGATGGAGCTGCAACAGTTCCCACGAGCTGAGAGCCTGACATTCGGCCCCAAAAGATGTCTGTAACTAAAAGGTTACGCTCTACCTTCACTTCCCCTCACTGTGCTTTTAGAAACTGCCTTCTCCAGCTGATTTCCTTAAAGCAAAGTTTGCAGAAGATGAACTGGAAACCATTTGGAGGTATTCAAAATTCAACAGGACAAGACCCTGGTCTAATTTCAAAGCTGGCTCTAAATTTGAAGTTAGCCATGTTCTGAGTAGGGTGTTGGACCAGGTGACCCCTGGAGGCCTCTTCCAGCTTAAATTAGTCTCTGATTCTGTGGTCAGAGCCCAAACACTGGCTTGTGCACTGTTCAAGGCAACGCATAGTTCAATGCGTGGAGCTCACAGAACAGTTACAGAGATGAAATGCCTTTGTGCACTTCACTTCTCTCCCAAACAAATCTCAAAGGTGACTGACAAGCCAAGGTGGAGGAAAGTGTCCTGATAATCTGAAAACTGACTAATAAAACATGAGAGACTGTTGCTAGAGTGGTTGGCGTGGATGGCACGAGGAAAAAAACTAGGCTGAAGAGAGAGTACAAAAAAAGAGGAGAAAACTGCAGCAGATGCATTCAACAAGTCCAAAAAAGGAAAGAGGAGAGAAATGCAGCAGTAGTTGGAAAGTCAAGTGAGACCAAAGCCAGAGGTTTTAAGCTAAGATATTTTGACAAAAGTGAGACAGCAAAAACCCAAAGGTAAACGAGAAGATAGCAGAGCATGCATGAAGGATGTGCCAGTGGCTCTTGCAGCAGTCTGGCTGAGCGAAATCCTGGCTCCAGTGAAGCTAATGGCAACTCTGAACTCAAGGGGCAGAACTCAAATTAAAATTGCAGCCCTGTTTGTGCAGTAACAAAGCTGCTGCCCATCTGCTACTGTGTGAACAGTAAAGAAGCGGGCTAAATTTGAGAGATTTGAAAACCCCAGGAAAAGTAGAATCACTACCCGATAGCGCTTTTGCCTCCATGTGCAGTATAACTCAGGGCAGTAATTGCAAAGCTCCCTTTGCACGTAGGCCCAAGGAGGGCTCTGAGGACACCCGGAGTGTGGGAGCATGAGGAGAACAAATAAGCAGGACTGATCTGTTTGTACTGGAAGACGCTGGGTGTCCAGCCTGCCTCCGCTCTGCCTGGCTGACAGGACGCCAGGCACACTGTCCTGAGCACCACGTTCCTGCACACACATGGCCTTGATTTGGTTGCATGAGTTCCACTGCTCACTCTTTTAAAGCAACTCATAAAAAAAGCCATAGATTGGAGCCTGAGACACAGACACATGCGGTTTCTCTGGTTTTGTCCATGTCCTGCTTCTCCTTTCTCCTCCACGCTACTTTTTCCATGCTACTGCATCCAGCTCATGAGCAAGCTGCATCTTGATTGCTACTTAAGCAACCATTTTTCATCCCCTGCTTGTGCTTGTACGTATAGCCCTTCATGCAGTGCGATGGCTGTAATTGAATCTTTGGGCTCCAGTGGCATTTATGAGCTCCTACAGCTACTCTGTCAACATCTGAGACACCGTCTGGACTTCCTCATGGAGCTGTAACCCTACATTCAACTGCAGTCTTGGCATTTATCATACGTACAATCCACTCGCACCGCAACATCTCTTTTTTTTACAGCAAAAGGAGCAACTTAAGCTAAAAACCATGGGCTCTGCTTTTTCTCAGTTGAAGTAGCCAAGTCAGCATAGCCTAGATTTGGGGGTTTTACAGCTGATTAGTGATTTTGAGAGCTTCCCCCACTGCATGTTCTGCTTACAAAGACCAAAAAGGGGCATCCTCTTCAGCAAATGGATGCTCAGCATCTTCCAGAATCTCAAAGGTGGCTCAGATTCATCATACCAACACTGAAGCTCCTCAAAACACTCATTATATTGGAAAAAAAAGCTCTTTAAAAGTGTATGGACATCAGTAGCAGGAGTTAACATAATTTTGATATGCATTCGTGTGTGTATGTGTGTATACCCATTAACACATGGATTTTGAACCCAGTGTAGCTTTTTCTTCCACTGCTGTGGATGACAGTTCAGAGCTGTTTTTCTCCTCAACTTCTAGCAGGACCCAGCTGCTGTCAACCTCTTTAGCTGGGGTTACCTTTCCCTTTCCTTGTATTTCTCTTTTTGGACTGAAAGCATTGATGAAAATGTCACTGATTCAAGCCTGAATTTAATCCATGCAGACAAAAGATATATGCTCTTTATAGCCCTCTATACAAAAGCCACCATTTTCCAGGCGCTCAAACTGGCCAAAAATTAGAAACACATTTTATTTTGTTTTTCCAACCAAACCAGCAGCAATTACGGAGCCTGTTTCCTGAGGGCTAACAATCTGCTGGGAGCATCAGCCCAGACTGCCATTAATTCCCCAGGAAATGCCCCAGGCCAAGGTTGTTATTGCTATTATAATAAATTGTTTCAATAAATAAAAAACAATCTAGGCATTAACGCTGCTGGCTTCCTGTGATGGCTTCATGCATTCAGAAACCTCAGTGGGGAGGAAAATTTCAGAGGGCCTCAGTAAAAGGTTCGGCATTAAGCATGGCCAGACAAACAGTAGGAGCAATATCTTCTAGAGAATTTACAGTTAGCCCCACAGGCTGCCGAAATCCCCTGGTAGAACAGAGGAAGCTCTCCAGGAGCCCCTTATTAATAAGGCTCAGGCCAAGCAGTCTAAAAGTTGGAATGATCTCCCCTGGATTGTTTTCTGGAAGCCCCTTGTTAATAACTTGGCAGCAAAGCTTTGCTTGTGGAAGAAGAATAAAACAGGGATTTGTGGAGGTTTCCCTCCAACTACTTCAGCCTGAATGCAATGACAAAACTGGAATAAGTCCCCTTCCCAAAAGGAGGCACTGGAAGTGCTCTGATACAATTTTAATGTTTAATGTTTAATATTTATATAACCACGAGGGACAGTTCTGGTCTTGCTGGTAGACTGTGACTGCAAAGACAGTTCCAGCTGTCACTGAGACTGGTGAAGTCTTTCCAAACACTCAGACAGGTTTTGGAACAAGTCCATGACAAATAACAGGTCTGAGGTTTGTAGGCAGAGATTGCATCTAATTAAAAAACTAATTCTATAAAGAAAATCAGCTTCAAATTAAGGGCATCTCTGAGTCTTTTGCAAGACTAAACTCTAAATAGTATTTATTTGTTTGATCAGCTGATAAATTCAGTCCTCATTGACATTGTTCACTCTTTCTCCCTATTCCTGAAGAAATGTTGTTTTCAAGGTTCTGGAAGCCGGGATAAGACTAACACCTAACCGGCTTTGATACTCCTAACCATGCTGATAGCTACAAACAGATTTGACAGTGAAAACCAAGACTCCTGTGAAGAGGCTTTGCTTCCTGCTGTGCTGTGATTTTTCACTCTTCGGTTGTCAATAGGATGTTCCTAATGTTTATATGGGAACACCAGTCGAAAAGATGGTGGAAATGAGCACAGAGGCTTTCGCTAATATTGGCTCTTCTCCCCTCTATGCACTGCAAGGCTCTGCATGTGCGAGTGACTGAGCCTGCACTCTTCATCTGCAGCTGCTCACCCAAACCTGCCGTTTTGTGCAGAAAATGTGAACATCGTTGAGCACAGAGGGGATCCCACTGATTTGTGGATGCTTTCCCCAGGCTAAGAGACACCCCACTGCCAGGAGGCAGGAAAAGTTATGGAGTGGGTCGTCCTTTCAAGCACACACTTTACCCATGAAACATCAAGTGCCCATAGCTTCTTTTTCCTGAAGCAGGTCTGAGGGTATACACCACCCTCTGCCCCAACAGAAAAAACACCTTTGTATGTTGCCCCTGCCTATTTACGATTTTGTCTTGCAAAGTCCTGGTTTGAGCCAACTCCTCAGCACAGGGAAGCCCTGAATACAGCACTTTCAGTCTGTAGAGTTTACCTGAGGGACGTGTTTAGTGTCATGAAACAGAGATGTTCTCACACTAATGTTTCTCTTTGGCACCAAGGCTGTGGTCGGGAGTGGTGGGAAGATGTGTGAACCAGAACCAGCCTTCCCTGGCTGCCCGATACCTGCCTCTCCTGAGCCACTATAATGGCTCCTCTATGAACATCAACAGCTGCTGTGGCTTAAGCCACCTTCAGGGCCCCAGATTCAGGCGAGCACAAAAATTTCCAACTGTTCTGCTGCTCAAAATCTGCAATATGAAGAGGGATGGCTTTGCAGTGCTCTGGTTTTATGCAAATGATATTTATGCCCTGTGACACAGCTTGTCTTTGAACTCATAATCTAAAACCTCTCCATATTCACATATAACAAAATAAATCATGCCAAATCCATCCTTTCTACTAAAAGCAGAGGGTTAAATTAGATGCAGCAAATAAAGACGGTTTAGGGCATCTGCTGTTTCATTCCATGGGGCAGCCATCAATTATTTTTGTAATAAATAATACATTGAACATACATATCATTGAGACTAAAACCCATCTAACAGCCGTGGTTAAGTACACTGGAAAACATCAGCAACAAGCTCCTGAACTCATCGCTGGAAACGAAAGTTGTGAGGTCTGAGTTTTACCTGTTTGACATCCAGTGGATGTGAACACATCACAAGGAGACCACATCGTGAGAGGGCAAGCAATTCCCACAGCAACAAGACAGTTAAAGCCGTCCTTATTTATTATTTGTGCTACAGTAAAATCTAGAGGCTCCTGCCAAGACTGACACCTTGTGAAGGGGATGAATCGAGGCCTTGTGCCCTACAAAATGAATGCAGGGTCAAAGAGTTCTGCTGTGGTCAATAGAAGCAAAGTCCATGGGGCATCGTCAGCAGCCCTGAATCATAGTCCCAACTGTCCCTGACCATAAATCCTACAACTTTGTCCTGCCCATTACTGTTCAGATGGGGAAAATAACATTAACAGCATTTTATTTTATAGTGAGGTTGGGAATGCAGGTATTTTCAAGTCAAAAAATGGCAGCTGTGGGGAGAAGGGAGGGGAGGGGAGAGGAGGGGAGAAGCACGATACACAGAAGACTCCTTTAAAGTTTGCTTTTTCTCATCTTTCCTTAGTGAAGCCCATGCAAGAAAAAATATATCCTACTCAACTATCTTTTGTGAAGAACACTAGTAATGCCACTTAAGCTGCCTGCTTCTTAAAGGTGTCACGAAAAGGTGGATCCTGATGCCACCATTGGATGTGTAGAAGGGCTGAACTTTGGATTCACCATTCATGGTCCTTTTAGAAGGACCCTCCACTAAACGTGCAGAAACACTCTTAGTAATCTACTCAGTGATTCCAAAATGCAAAGCCCAAGTTAGTTGTTTCAAATCCAAATACTTGTCTGTAGCAACATGGTGGTATCTCAGCACAAGCAAGAGCATGGCACCAAGAATGCACTGGTATTTAATGAATTAGCTAGGCTGAATGGCACACAGACATGAAAAACTAGCTCACAAATATTGGAGTTTTAGTTATATAGACTTCAGTGCTCCAGAATAGCATAATTGCATTACAGTGGTGCTAGCAGACTGGCCGCAGTACACAGAATTATTAACAGCATGTAGTAAAAGAGCAACACGTTAATATTACTGGCAAGGTAATATTGCTTGGCAATAAGCATTGCAAGGTAATAAGGATAAAAACCTTTCATTAAACAAATGGAGAACACCCATAGGAAAAAAGTGACCACAAACAGTACATCCTGCCTCGGGAGGCTAGTTACACAGAAACCAGGGCCCTCCTTCTGAGGAAAGCAGCAGAGATTGGCCTAAAATATGCTGAATTAGTGCATCTGATGCTATTCAGCCAGTGCTCTTCCTTTTTTGGGGTTAGGTCCTCCAACTCTGTAGGCAATCCCTACTGCTGACAAGGTACCTCATGCAGTTGTGGGATGGGAAATATTTGCACTATGTCACCCGCCTCTACTGTACTATTTGCTATCATTGGTATTGACCCCAAGCACTCAGTAGGGCACACAACCTTTATTTCAACTTTTACAGTGAATCTTATTAGAAGACTGCTCCTCTGTTACTTGAAAGGTACACGTGGGTGAAAGATAAACTGTGATCCAAGGAAATCTTACTCTAAACTAGATTTAAATATACAATTAAGCAGACTCTCAAGTTACTTCATCTTCACACTTTTACTGAAGATAAGCCAAATTCTCTTAAGTGGGGTAATGATCTGAGTGCTGCTTATTTTCCAAATTACAGGATAACAAGCTTGCCTCCCTAATGAGCCAGGCTTTGATCTCCAGGAAAATGGAGCACTAGGAATAATACTACATGTAAGATTACATTGTATTTAACTCCAGATGAGAGCAAATACAGCAGAAAGCAGAGCACAATAAGCCCTCTTGTATACTGTCTGCTAGAGCTGCCCTGGTCAGGTCTTTCAAGGGAGAATTTGCTGAGAGACAAATGAAAAACTTAAACAGCTCTAAGAGGCAGATTTAGCCCTAGGTGACTGTGAAATGTAGGCTCAACTGAGGGTCGACAAAGAGTTTGCAAGAGCCCAGAGAGGTGGCAGCCACGAGACCTACCTGTGATGAAGGCATATGCTGCTAGGACGTTGCTGAGCAGTGCCATCTCTGTGCTAACGCCCACAGGCTCCATGCTGCTGTTGAGCGCCGGCGGTTGTGTCTCATCCACGGGAAGCAGGAAGGGGGTGTTGTCTAGAGGGTAGAAAGTGGCCGATCTCCCTTTCTTCTTCTCTGCTTTGAAACAGAAAGGGAATGAGGAACAAGGCATGTGCCCCAGCCCTACCCTGCCCTATTCCCACCAGGTCACCATCTGTGTTCAGAAATCTGGAGCTGCTCAACAGCAAGCCACCCAAATTTGCCCCTTTTTTGTGGGGCAACTAAACCTTCTCAGGTAGCTTCAGCTGAGCACATACCCTGTCTGCATCCAGGCAGCATCTTCTCTCCCCCGTCTTCTGCTCTTTCATGTCACCACTTAGACACACCCACCTACACTACAGCAAATATATAATCAGGTTTCTTTTCTCTTATGTAAATCAAAGAAGCCTTTATCAACAGCGGGTTCAGCTAAGCTTGTAATAAGGACTGGAAAGCACAGGCAGAGCGGGCAACCCTCCGCCGGTGTCGTGCCGTAGCGATCCATCCACACCTGGCAAACAGACGTGCTTTCTCTCCAGCCTTCTTGGGGAAGGGCGGACCTGAGTTTATGACTTCCTTCAGAAGCCTGCTCGTATTGTGTTTCACCCAGGCACCGTTTCCCCTTTGGAGAGGTGAGTGAACATGGGTTAATGATTTGATTTTATTTGTTGAAGACTGGAGCTAAGGAGGCAGCTAATTCCAGGAGGCTCAAAGAGACCCTTTCAGACCTTATCAGCTAGCTCACTGCTGAGTGCTCCCTGCACCTTGATCTGCGGGCAGACACCCCGACTAGCCACAAAACACTAATTGTTTTAAACACACAAAAGAAGTCAGTGCACAGGATCCAGCTCCATCATCCATGTGATTGTTTAACTGTAGCTATTACAGTTTTTCAGGCTCCTTTCCATGGGCGTCTAGTTCTGTCCAAAAGCAAGCAGCACACCGGAAAAATCACAGACTTGCACCTGGCTTCCTCTTATCTGCAGGTATTGAAATTCAGGAAGCTGTCAGGTCCACCTCCGATAACGCCATCAGTGCCGTGCAAGCAAAGGCACTCTGACAGCAGCCACGACGTGAGATGGTCTGGGTTCACTGCCTGCCTGATCCGTCTCCTTTCCCTGCAAACCCGGCAGCGTGAAACATAGAATCATAGAAACATTTGGTTGGAAAAGACCTTTAAGATCATCGAGTCCAACCGATGTACCTGTCCACTACTAAACCATGTCCCTAAGCACCTCGTCTGCCCGTCTTTTAAATACCTCCAGGGATGGTGACTAGACCACTTCCCTGGGCAGCCTGTTCCAGTGCTTGACAACCCTTTGCATGAAGAAGTTTTTCCTAATATCCAATCTAAACCTCCCCTGGCACAACTTGAGGCCGTTTCCTCTTGTCCTATCGCTTGCTACTTGGGAGAAGAGACCAACATCACGTTCAGCTCCCCGCTGTGCATGCCTGGAGGTGGCTCAGCCCAGGGAAGCAGTAACAGAAATTGAAGGGTGTCAAAGAGAACAGGTAATACTGGATGGAGAGGGACCGAGTGCATGAATGTACATGCAGTGATGCCAACTCCTAACCTGCCTCGGAGGAGAAGCAGCAGGGATGGATGTCCAGGTGTAGCTGTAAGGGATCAGCCCCAAGGAATGCGGGCACAGTTGTATCTCGGCCACTGAATATCCGCGTGGCCTTGGGAAAGCCACATGCTACAAGCTACTGAGGTGTTAATGACTGGCCCTGAGGCAAAGTTTTTAAACATGGGTGCCTGGGTGGCAGATCCAAAAGGGAAAAATATCCCAAGAACCTCTTGTTTTAGGAGAATAGAGATCACTGAAGATCAGTTGTACAAGTGGAGGCACTGGGCCACAGAGAGTCAAGGGCACATTCAGCAGGAAATTAATAGCAAAGTTTTGGAAAAATCTTTTAATTCAGATGTAGGCACCAACGTGCCCTCTGATCTTTCCTTTATTCTTGCTGTCTGGTAAATGTACGTCTGTACAAGTGGTTGGATTTTTCTCTACTGTTCCTCCAAAGAAATCCATGGAAGCAAGGTAAATTTTTCATTTCTAAAATGTGAACCTAAAAACTGGACACTTCAGAGCATCTAAATGCATCTAAGCTGAGGCAACTGAATCCAGCTATTAGTTGACAGATTCTAGAGGTCATTCATCTCTCCCCATAGCAGACACTTAAATCTTGATGTGTTTGCTCATACGCAGACACCTAAGACACCCCAGGGTCAGGAGGACATCCACGCAGAGATGGCAGGCATGAGAAGGGATGTGAGGGAAACTCTCACCCTTCTAGGGCAGCGTCTAGAAGCCAGGTGAACACCCCAGGTCATCTCAAATGACATATTTATATGGGGGTAGCTGAATCCTGCCTGAGATGTTTATGTACTAGGTCTGGCTCTGAACTAGTTAATCTAAAATCCCTTTACAATCAATGAAAATGAAGGGCACCATAGGGATATAATCTCATATATTTCATAAACAGATACCTCATCATAAAGAGGACTGCTGAGTTAGATGGCTCCAGGTTCCTGCTAGGTCTTTGAGAGTTTTCTACAACTCTGCATTAAAGTCCAGTTAATGTGGCTGGACTGCAGCTGCACAGAGCTGGTAGGATATGAACCTGGGGCCTCTGCACCGTGCTCTCTCATACGTCCAGTTCTGGGTTAGTGACAACCCACCTGCCCCTCACCGTCGATACATTCACGGGATCTCACTAGCACTAAGGTTTAAATTATACTCGTAGTGGGGGCTTCCCTGTGCGTGTGCTAGATCAGGCAGGAAAGGCTCAGATGGACACCACTTCTGTTGGGTATGGAGCATCCCTTGCAAACCACTTTGTATTTAGGAGACAGAGTAAGGCATAACTCCTCTCATGTGAGATGTAANTTTTTTTTTTTTTTTTTTTTTTTTTTTTTTTTACTTCTGATTTGTCCAAAGAACAGATGCAATCAAACAAGTTTTTAAATGAATACTCATCTGCATACACTATACTCTGGCAAAGAGCACCACAAAACCGCAGAACTGGTTTTGTCATCTGCAGGATTGTACAAGCACAGACAGGGAAGACAGAAAAATTACGGGAGTTATGCAGGAGGGAAAAAAACAAACAAACACAATTTCACAAGGGCCATGTGTTGCTACGCTATGTGATTCCTGTGATTCCCTGGTCTGCCATTCATTCCAGGATCATACTAAAAGACATCTCCTTTCCTCCTTGCTAGCTTTGAAGACCTTGTCTACACCTAATCAGCTCACCTACTACTGGTTTTCTCTTTACCACCCTTTCTTAGCTGTTCCCAGTCACTTGAACTGTTTCCCTGTGACTTTACACCAAAGCTGAGCAAAATTATTTCAGCTAGCAGTAAATTTGCCCAGCACCACAGCATAAGCATAGGAGAGGTTATTCACGATACCAGGCTGACTTTAGCAAATAGTTTTAATAAAAGAAATAGAACGGGAAGGGAGATTACAGAAATGTCCAAATATTTCCTTTTTCTATTTTCAAAACATTCTTTTAGCCTTTAATTTCAAAATGACATCTTTGTTTGAAAAGTGGTGCATATTTTAAAAATGAATTAATAAACGATGTGAAAACTAAACAAAAGGTGTCATTTGTAGAAGTGCAATGTTTAGATGAATGAAAATGAGTTCAGGATTTTTTTTTTCTTGCTTAAAAGAATCACCAGGAGCACAAAATTTATTTTGGGCTAACTCAAAATTCTTTTTCTTGACAATTTTTCAGTAAGACCTCCAAACTGACAAATCTGTTATTGCCGACTCTTAATTATCTGTGGATTGACTACCCAAGACGTGGATTAACTTTGCTACGAGTGTAGACAGAGACAAAGTAGCTCTGCCCATACCCACCCTAGAACTGAATCTCTGGGAGCACAGGCTGGGAATTTCAGGAGTAATGTCATATACCATCTCCTGCATGTTGGGAAACACAATGCAAGACCACCGACTAACCCACCTGTGCTTTGCCTTTATTCATACACCACCCCTTCCTCCTACTCACCTATCCCTATAGATAGCTAAGATTTTACTCCTTCATATCTCTTGACTTTGCATTTTATGAAAACAGCACCATATTTCAAAGCTCAGTTGAAAACTTCTCTGTCCCCTGTGAGGCAGATCTACTGTCTCTGCCCTGTTTTGTTTCTTTGGGGTGGTTTTTTGGGGTTTTTTTCCACCATATTGGACAGGTCTGCAAAGTATTTCTGTGATGAGTTTTGACATGCATGGCCATGACTGCTATTTCAAGAAACCTGGTGTAAGTTTCACAGTTCACTTTAGTCCATCACTCGTCACGCCTTGAAGCTTCTCTTTCCAACTGTGACATGGATGGGGTTTGGGAACCATACCGAAATCCAGATAAGGGGAGATAGAAGGGAACAGTTACCACAACACAGTCAGGTTTGGGCCAACGTCACAATAGTCATAGCTACCTGGGAGAGCTCGCCCTATGTTGGAAGGAGAGACATCAGAAAGGAACACGCCGTCTCCTATAACATTGGGATCAAACGCTCTTGGCCGCAGTGGAAAATGTGGCTTCTGAAATCCTTGGTAATTGGTTGGTCTTGGCTGGGTTTCATGCAGAAGCTTCTTGGGAACTGAAAGAGAGGAGTAAGAAGAGCACAGTTGTTAGACTGAGTTATTTCAGCTGGTCAGAATGAGAATTATCACATTATGCTATGGGCTCAGCTGATACTTAATTATACCATGTGCAGACCAAACAGACACCCATTTACCGCTATGATGAATGCTCTCCAAATGCCAGCACAGAGGCATTCAATGAGAGAACACTGGAAACTATAAAGTGATTAAGATATTGTTTATTTACAATTAAGCTTTGAGACTACACTAAGGATCAGATTCAGACATCTTATTTAGACACCCATCTTAGAAACTGAAATGCCTAGTAAGCTAGGCTTTGGCCTCAGCCCTAAGCTTCAGAGTACTCCAGCTAGACACCTCCGTTCCCACCATGATAGCGAGCTGGGCAGGATGCCCCATAACGGTGGGGACTAGAGGGTATGCCTGAATCGCTGCCTCTCTCCAGCCATCAAGTTGCTGGCTCAAGACTGCACATCAGAAGTTTCTGCACACTCCGGATTCACAAAACCAGCCTCTGGAGGATGCTGTCCATGTGAAATCATAAAGCTTAAATCATCCACCACAAAAGTAAGACACGCCATCTGTAATAAACCCTTCCCACCCTGTGAGATCCAAAATACACTGTTCCCCATTTGGCTTTAAATAAGCTGAGGAAGGCCCATTCTCCATTCCCACCATCCTGAGAAGGAGGGTGAAGACTCAGCTAATCCCTACTGCTCTCTGTGTTTGGTCAGCCACAGCATTAGCAATACACGGGTGAGATGGGTTAATACATGACAGTTTTGTCAGGACATCCATGGTCTCTTCTTTGAACCAAAGCATGCCTTAGTAAGGAGAGTATTTTCTCCTCCTTGATCTTGCAAGGCCAGCTCTTCAGCTCTATATCCGGGTAAAGAAATCAAAGTCGGTGTAGCTACCTCAGTGTACACCCACTGAAGGTGAATCCACACAGTAAATTCCCTAATTTGCCCCGTAGGGACAAAGCAGCATGTCATTTACAGAGCTGAACCAGTTCCCTGCCTCAGCCACGGCCAACACCTGAGGCTATTTCAGAGCAAAGTGAGTTTCTATACAAAGAGAAGAAACACATATACAGGCCTTTCTCCTCAGAAATTAGAGGAATAGAGTGATGAAAGACAAAAATAAAGACATTAAAATTTCCAGAGGAGAAAGATATA
The DNA here is from genome assembly GCA_013401315.1 of Balaeniceps rex. Classification (NCBI taxonomy): domain Eukaryota; kingdom Metazoa; phylum Chordata; class Aves; order Pelecaniformes; family Balaenicipitidae; genus Balaeniceps; species Balaeniceps rex. Next base: position 275,826 of record VYZW01056437.1, on the reverse strand, counting down.
TTTTCCCCGTCAGAGACTATATACTAATATATACATAAAAGCACCATTTTGTCCCTGCAGACAACCAAGACTTTAGTGTGTTAAAGACACAGACTGTTGAGAACTAGGCACAAGTTCACTAGAGCCACAGAAACCCCAAGAGAAGATTTCTGGGATGCTCAGCTCTCCTTTCTCCAAGTCTAATGGCAACCACCTCTCTCGTCCAAAGCAGGCTGCCACCACTAGTGCCTCAGTTTCCCCACTGCTCCGATGTAGATCGTGCTATCTCTCATCTCCACTCCTCACAAGGGTGTGAAGAAAGCGTAATTAAAAACGCAAAGCACGTTGAGATCCTTGGCACAAGCATGAAGGAGGACTTGGAAAGAGTGCAACCCTGGAAGAGAAAGGAAATTCCTGCCTGCCCCCTGCAGCTAATCAGCTACCAAGCTGGAGCATGAGATTTAATCACACCCATTAAATTTGCCTGCATAACTACAAACATTACTGGTGGGGGAAGTGATCCAACTACCTTGTTTACATTGTGTTTGACTTACTGTCTTTGCTGAGGCAAAGAAAATTGTAACTGTACTCATTGACTGACCTCCTATATTAGGCTGCCAAGATATCAGCACTGAAGTTCTCACATTATTAGGAGAGTCATGCTAGGTCAGGAAACAGACATAAAAACGCCACAGCTTCTGAATATCAAAGAGCTGGCACAGCAGTTTGTAGTGAAACATGAATTGGTAGCTGTCCTCTGGTGGGAAGGCAGCAAAAGAAACACATCCCCTGTCAGGAACTAGACAGAAGCGAGGGGGATACCTGTGACAGACAAATATCAGAAAGCCTGGGGAGGAGGTGGGTAGAAGAGAGATCATGTTGCAAACCACACAGTCAGGGAGAATTGCAGTTCTGGGTGCCTAATTTAAGCAACCAAAGGGACTTGAGATTCAGCGAGCATAGGGCTCGGCACCCTCCGAAAATAAAGATCCCTTTGGTTATATCTCATGCTGAGGACCTGAAAGGTATTTGAAAGACACAAGCCAGTTTTCCCTTACACACTTTTCATCCAAACTGCACCCCAGTAACCTGTTGATATGCATCCAATGAAGGAAATGAAGCAAAAGGAACACAGAGACAAATTTTTAGCAGATTTTGGCTAGTCTTTCATGTTCTAGACTGACTCTGCGTCATAAACATCTCCTTTCACCTCCCAGTATTCGTGGCCATCTCTGGGGCAGAACACAGGCTGGGTGGAGCAGCATCTTTCTTCAAAAAGGTGACACCACCAGACACTTAAACATTTAAGCCAAGTGGGGGAAAGAAACACCATCTTTTCCTAAGCACACCCAGGGAACTGAGCTATGGCTTTTCTTCCTTGGCATTTGTGTCATTGCCACCGTGAATGCTCCCTATGGGACTGGGAGAGAACCATAGAATCATGATTTACCATGACTCATAGAGGAGTCAGGGTAAAGCAAAACATTGCTAAGTCAGTCAACAACTGGTCAACAGCATCCAAGGAAGAGTGGAGATGGAGAAGTATTCAGAGGGAAGCATTCACAGACACTATTTATTGCCACAGCACCTTAATGGCGTAGGGTTGTGCTGTTATCCCTTTGGGACGGCTAGGGAAGTAAGACAAATACCAAGTAGGCATTCGGTACCTAAAAACACAGGTGGCTATGAAGAGAGATTCCCAAAAGCAGGTATGTGCTTAACATCCACGATTAGCATGCACTTCGGTATTTTCAAAAGTCCTAAGAGGTGCTTCTCTTCATTTCAGCAACTAAACCGCTGGAAGCAACTTAGTGTAACACAGGATGTCTACAGCACATGAACCTTGGGCTTTTCCATTTCAAGGGACCATTTTTCTCTGTAGACTCCATAAACATCTTGAGGACATGTGGTGGGTTGACCCACCTGGATGCCAGGTGCCCACCAAAGCTGCTCTATCACTCCCCTCCTCAGCTGGACAAGGGAGAGAAAATATAACGAAAGGGCTCATGGGTCGAGATAAGGACAGGGAAATCTCTCAGCAATTACTGTCACAGGCAAAACAGACTCGACTTGGGGAAAAAAATTAGTGTAATTTATTACCAATCAAATCAGAGTAGGGTAATGAGAAATAAAACCAAATCTTAAAACACCTTCCCCCCACCCCTCCCTTCTTCCCAGGCTCAACTTCACTCCCAATTTCTCTCCCTCCTCCCACCGAGTGGCACAGGGGGATGGGGAACGGGGGTTGCGGTCAGTTCATCACACGTTGTCTCTGCCGCTCCTTCCTCCTCAAGGGGAGGACTCCTCACACTCTTCCCCTGCTCCAGCGTGGGTCCCTTCCATGGGGTGCAGTCCTTCAGGAGCAGACTGCTCCAGCGTGGGTCCCCCACGGGGTCACAAGTCCTGCCAGCAAACCTGCTCCAGCGTGGGCTCCTCTCTCCATGGGTTCACAGGTCCTACCAGGAGCCTGCTCCAGTGTGGGCTTCCCACAGGATCACAGCCTCCTTCAGACACATCCACCTGCTCCGGCGTGGGGTCCTCCACGGGCTGCAGGTGGATATCTGCTCCACCATGGACCTCCATGGGCTGCAGGGGGACAGCCTGCCTCACCATGGTCTTCCCCACAGGCTGCAGGGGAATCTCTGGTCCGGCGCCTGGAGCATCTCCTCCCCCTCCTCGTTCACTGACCTCGGTGTCTGCAGAGTCGTTCCTCTCACATATTCTCACTCCTCTCTCCGGCTGCAATTGCCCAGGTTTGGGGTTTTTTTCCCCCCTTCTTAAATATGTTATGACAGAGGCGCTGCCACCGTCACTGATGGGCTCGTCCTTGGCCAGCGGTGGGTCCGTCTTGGAGCCGGCTGGCATTGGCTCTATTGGACATGGGGGAAGCTTCTAGCATCTTCTCACAGAAGCCACCCCTGTAGCTCCCCTGCTACCAAAACCTTGCCACACAAACCCAATACAGGACATTTTGGCAGGAAGGGCCTATGCTGGCAAAGACTAAATAGAGTGATGGCGCACAGCAAGTCTGTTCTTTTTCTAGTTTATACGATGCTAAACCAACACACAGCTTAGCTAGCTTGATTTAGAAAGACAGTAAAATGGAAAGGCGTTCTCAAGTGCAAAATACCTCACAATTTCCAGTTAGCTTCTGTGTGCCAGCCAACTCCACACAAAAGATTAAACATCTGGTTCCTTTGAAATACCCTCCTTAAATTCTCTGGAGAGGAGTGCACCTGACACAAAGTATGGCATGAACTGAAGCAAGGTGTCAAGAAAAGTTATTTACGATTAAAACCACCAGAAAAAAGTACCTGGGATTTTAGTCTTATCTCAGCATTAAGCACAGAAATCCTGGCAGGGAAGGGCTGGCACTTGGCCTGCTCCATTCAGTCAAGTGGAGAAGTTCGAGCATCTCAGTCAGCAGAACAAGTGATACATGTGGACAAGAGGGGAAGAAATAGAGCCTTCAATCAAAGCGTTAACACACCTTATAGTCAGGAGCCCTGCACCTTAAAATGCACAAGAGAAATGAGCTAGGGTCATCTGGAAGAGAGGAGATGAGTTGCTCTGGGCACCTTTGGTCTCTCAGGGGGTAGCAGTCAGCGTTGAGATGTGGGTATTTATCCAAATGATAAAATTCTCTGATAACTTGGGCTGGGCAGCTGAGCAGCACAGGCAGAGGTGTAACTTTCAGGATGGCAAGCAGTGCTCTGCCACCCACCCTGGGGTCCAACGTGGGCATCACTGCATGGACTCCACGTGAGCCAGGACTCAATCTGGAGAAAGAAGCGTCATCATCGCTGTGACACCCCATCAGTGTGTTATCAGCATTCTTCTCATACTAAATCCAAAACACAGCACTATGCCAGCTACTAGGAAGAAAAGTAACTCTAACCCAGCCAAAACCAGGACACCCATGAAGGCACCTGCAGAAGGCGGTTCTAGGTTACAAACCTGCAAAGGAGCTCTTGGATCAGCAGGTTCATTCCTCTGCCATTACAGACTTTCAAGTCTTTATATAAATCTCTCTGTGTCTATTTTAAAAGCAGTCCTGGCTACCAGCTCACACTGCTCATAGGTATGAATCAACATCATGCTAGCAATAATTTACACCAGTTCACAACCCAAGACCTGCGTTACCCCTTTGCAATGAATTAATGGTATCAATCCCACAACAAAACCTCACCGCCGCTGCCTGCCAGCTTCCCCCCTGCAGGAACAGGGGCAAAGGAGAATCAAAGCTGGAGTGTGCTCTCACTGGCAGAGCAGACCCGTCGGATTCGGGTACAAGAAACCGGCAGGACAGTGTGAAAAGGCACATGCTGGTGCTGCTGACTGTGTCCTTATTTGTACTTGGTGGAGGCTCCTTCTGCTGGGATTTTCACACAAGCACTCTCTTGTGTGGCCAGAAAACTGAGGGCTGATGAAAAGAAAAAGTTACTGTGCCTACAAGCAGCAAAATTCTGAATGACGGTGCTAAGAGATGGAAAAGGCCCGCCAATACCTCGCCTCTTTGCTCATAGAGATCACTTGCTGCGGGTTTTCTACTATTTTGATCTATCTAGTTTTAAACACTCCAGTTCTGGAGGTTTGGCTAATTGTCACAAGAGATTATTTTGCAGAGGAATATTGCTCTTTCTGAGGAATTCTATTTCAATATGCTGCTGAGTGTTTCAATTTAAGCACATATATTATTCCCCTAATCAAAACATTTGACTGCTATAGCTCCCAAATTTTACAGATGGAGAATTGGCTCAGGGACAGTTTTGAGAGTGTTTAAATATCAAAATGGTTTGTCCAATCTCACAGAGGGAGTCTGTGCCAAAGAAAGTAAACAAATTCAGGCTCCCTATATTTCAGCCTCACACTCAAACTATCCCTTCTCTTTGCTAATTTGATCATTTGCTGTTTCCTGATGCTTGCTCAGTCCTAGACATGCTTAAAGACTTCCAATCCCAGGACCCAGTTATCCCCTGACCTCCATATTCACTGTATATACAGATCAGTCAACTGGAGGGGAGATCAATGAAGGCTCAGTCTTAAAAACATACAGGCAGGGAGTTTGTCATTCTCCAGTCCTCTGCTATATATTCGCTTCTGCGTTTCCAGCCCATAAGGTTTACTCTGAAAGCTCGGTATGATTAAAGCAGGTCTGCAGGACCTTCAGCAAATCCTCCTGTGAATGCTTGAAGCAGAGTGCAATTTGAACAAAACATGACTCCCTTACTGCTGAAAATTAAAACCAAGCCTTTTATCTGGGCAGGTTGGGGCCAGGAACTGTCAATGCTCAACATACTTTTTAAATAAAAAAAAAAAATCCTACTGTGAGTAAACACCCAATATAAACTACTGCAGGTTTTTAGAGGTAGCAGCTCTGAAGGATTTTTGTTTGAGACTTGAAAATGCACAGCATCCAGCCAGAAATAGGATCATTCACGTTTCTGAACTATTACAAGAAAGCAATTCCTTAGCACATAGGTAAGGTATATGGCGCTCCCAGATTGCAGAATTAAAGTGTTTTATGTGCTGTGAAACCTAAATTCACTAAGCAGTCAGTCAACAATATCTATTAAAATAATGGATTTTGGCCGTGTCAGACCACAAAATATCACAATATAATCACAGAGCAAGAAGGAAAAGTCCCATACGTAAGAAGACTCTATGCCTGGTGCCAACAGTAACACCACTGTGTAGCTAGAAACATGGGGGTGCAGATGCTAATTTGATTAACAAAAGTAAATTGAGGCAAGCCTACCCCCTTGGCTTTTTCCCAAGGGTCTCAGACATGGCCAAGGAGCAAGTTGAAACCTTTTCCTGCTGCCTGTGTCCCCATCTAGCTCAGTGCTGGATGTGTCCCTTTCAGTTGACTAAAATCCTGTTTGCATCACACAGCAAGAGGTTTTGCCTCTTCTGGTGATCACACGTGTCATGTCAGACATCCAAAGCCTACCTTCAATTCCTGCCCTGCCACTGGGCATTCCCCTTTCATCTGACAGGGGAGCCATTGCTCCAGGTCAGATGTAGGTATAATCACTTGATAGGACACCATCAGATCCTACGGCTCTCAAATGTCTCCATGGGCAGCCAGATGGCTTGGGCATCCCCATGTGAAAGGCCGAGTGCACCGGGCATCAGCTCCGTGCCTTGGCTGCAAAGCCATATCATACCTCTGGGCATCCTGTATCATAGTTAGAGTGAAAGTATAGTACAGTTTGCATAGAAAGTGTAAAGTGTCCCAGGAGACAGCAGAAGATGTGAAAGGACTTTGTACAACAGAACAAGTCTGAAAGCTGGGATTTGATCAAGCTGCCCTGTAAAATCTTGACTCTCACAAAAAAAAACAACAAACCACAAAGCAGAGGCTTAACGAACACGAGTGGTCAAGACCTCAGCTTTCCACCTCCTTCAGTCATTTTAAAAAGGGATTTTTTTCACCCAGCATCGATGTAGTCTGCAATCCTGAAGCTGACGTCAAAACCCAAGAGAAAGAGGGAGCTACTCGGCCTGCTGCAGGCGCGTTCTGTGCGCAGTGGTTCCAAACCACCGGTAACGAGGAAGTGACTCATGCCAATTACAGTAACTCCACTTCCAAGCACCACGCAGAAATCAAGTGGGACTGTCTGGGAAAATAGCCCTGTCATAACCAAAGCCACCTACACCTCCCCGAGCCTGCAGCCCATGCCAGGGCCCTCCTCCCCGGCCCCTCCCTTCTGACTGTGCCCGAAGCAGAAATCTGTCTCTTCTGCTGGTGATTTTTGGGCTGGTGGGAAATGATACAACCTTGGATGACTGACACCGCTCATACAAACTTTCGGAGCACTCTGCCAAGACTACTCCTGAGGCAGCCCAAATGCTTTACCCTTTACTGCATCTTCTGACAGCAGCTGACTACAGAAAGATTGTGCAATAAGAATATAAATATAACACAGACAACCTTTTATCCTGGCTGGCCTCCACAGAAAAGGAGATGTTCATCCTTTTCTCACGGAGCTGCAATCAGAGAAGAGACTTCAGAAATGGAAGCGATTCCAGTCCAGAAGCAAAGCCCATGCAACAAAAATTAGCCCAGGCTCACCATTCCTCCCGGTGAAATCTCCCACGGGTACATGGCTCTGAGATGTGAGAGGCTTTAGGAGATGAAGGTACCGTGGTGCACCTCCAACTGAGACTCCACAGGGCAGAGACGGACACGAGCACTGCTCCCTACCAACCTCTCCCCCTCTTGCACAGGGCTGCAGAACACCTTCCCCTGCTTTCTCCTATTTCTGCCTGTCCAGAAATGCAATTATCTTATTAAAAGACCCAGTTCACCTAATCTGGACACTCAACCCATGCCCTATAGGTACCTAACGAAGAAGTCCTCCTTAAATAAGCTACGTTCCTAAGCTCCCTGTATCGTGAACAGTGAAAGGTGGGTGCCTTTGAAAGCCTTCAGGGGAGATTCTGTCTACTTAAATTTAGGAGCCTAATTAGGGATAATTAATGAATCATGAACCTTTGGACTTATTCTCCTGAGTGTATCTGAGTTAAAATCTTACAAACTGCTTCACATCTTTTACTCAGATATTTTTCTTCTATCTTGAACTTTTCAAATCAGGATTTGAAGCTACAAACACCTTAATTTCTATCCAATGATGCATGTGCTTGATCTATCCACAGGCAGTTTTCCTCCTGCTTTCATAGCCATGAAAGTCAGTTGTTCTTCTTTCATCATCTTAAATGTAATAACAGAATACGAAGCATCTATTGCCAGCAACTCATAAATCTCCTGCTTGATGTGGCTTCTGGTCTCCAAAGGGCACAGTGGAAAGCATCGCATGCACCAGTCTGCTCCCTACATGTTCTATTTGGAAAGAAAAATGGATCAAAAGGAAGAACGCCTTGTAAGAGATACCTGCAGATACGAAGAGTTACTTTCATCTGGTAGATTTCTGCCTGCTCCCAAAGTCAGAAGAGTTCTGCGTTTTCACAAGATAACACATCTTTAGGAGGATGAGACTCAAGCTGAGGCTTGTCCAAATTCCAGCATGCTCAACTACACCCCCCCATGGGACCTTCTGCCAGCCAGAGCTGTAGGACCTCTAGCAGTCCAGCTGCGTCTGATCTCCACCAGGCCCAGAGGAGGCTATGACAGTAACTTTATACACTTTATACACCTGAGCAGCAGTAGTGTATTTTAGGGAATTGAGATGGGTCTGGATCAAACCCTTAATGTCACCTCCAGGTGCTAGTGCTACAAGCATGGGTGACTACGATCAGCAAGGTGACTGCAGGAACAGAAACCTGAATCAGCACTCACATACAGAGTGAGTTCAACCCTGCCGAATTAAACAATTTTCCTTTTATTTGCATGCTGAGCATGATCAGAAACTGACCTTTCAATTATGTAGCCTCAATTCCAGAAATGGCAGCAAGCAGGGGAGAAAAAAACTCTAATAATTATGAGGGTGCCAAGCAGGGACTGCCAGCACCTGGAAGAAGCTGCCAGTCTCCAGACTAGGAAAGCTACAGCAGGAGAGTCCCAGAGTCAATTTTGGGTTTCTTTGTTTTGCACCACACAAGGATGCCTGAATCTGGGGCCGGGACCCTTCATCAGTGAAGAGGAAGACACGATACAGAGGGTGACACAAAAAGGAGAATAAGATTAATGAGGAAGTCAGACTCATTCTTCTGGTCTTCCCTATTCCCCGAGTTTGGACTGCGTCTGTCACAGACTTGCATCGGTACTTTGCAAACCAGCCCGTTCATGTATGGATTTCTTAGGCACTATAGCGAATACTAGTTTGTTGGTCTCTTCACAGGAGACTTTTATTACAGACTGTAGTTTTATGCAATGCTCTGAGTATATCCACTCCACTTTGGATCAAAGAAGAGCCATGCTAATTTTCAGATTTTGACACAATTCCTATTTTTTCTCATCATGTTCAGTCATTTTAATCAAACATTTAGCAATGCAAGAAAGACTTTGCTATTTTAAATTACTTTTATAGTATGGAACCCGTCGTCCTTGACTTATTTAGGCTATAGAGCTTTCTGCCAAAGTCTTTTGTGCAGCTTATCTATTTTTCAGGAAAATATGTGACACAATATGTGGCTCCCAGGAGGATGCTGACGGAGCAGTAAGCATTGTGTGTTCAAGTGTGGCTGATCCGGAGCCAGGGCATTGCTCATGTGAAGAACTTCTTGCCAGCAAGGGAGGAGAGCCTATGTGCTCAGGATGCCAACACACACCCAAGTGGTTGCAGCTCTGCGAGTTACCAGGCATCAGCTGAGTCACAGCAAACAATTCTGTAAAACCTGGGGCAAAAGACACTCCCTTAAATTTCAGTGAAAGCTATACAAGCGCTGTCAGTGAAAGACGCCCTTGGAGGTCTTCGCTATTACATATCCAAAGGCAGTGGCTGGGTGAGTATTATGTATCACTGTGAGACACTTAAATGATAGTCAAGGCAAGGATATCCAAGATAAAGTAAGGAGAAAGGGATGGAGTAAAGGTCCAGAGGCCCTGAAACACTCTGGAGCTGATGGAAAGCCATGACGACCTCCACCAGGGACAGGAGAGGGATGGCAGGGAAGCAGGAGCCCAGGCAGGAAAGGAAGGTACCAGGGATAGTAAGAACATCCACAGCTACACTGCACTGCCCAAATATTTGAATAAAGAGTAAGGAGACTCATGCTTCAGCACCTGAGCCAACAACTGCCATGATACGATCCAACCATTATATTCCAAGAGTTAGGAGAGTTAGGAACATAACTTCTCCTCTGAGACTACTGACCAAGATGGACATTTAGGGGATTTCGTGTGCCCGTCTCTGAAGCAATGTCACCCATCCCGTAGCCCACAGACCACTGGTGACCTGTAAGGCATCAGAAAAGTTATCCAGAAAAAAAATAATTCAAAGAAAAAACAAAACCAACATATACCCTGGATGTTCCCCCATGGTTTGTCTCAGTGCCTGCTGTCAGGAACACCCAGGAGATGCTTCCTGTCTGCTCTCCTTGTCTAATTAAAAATGTTTGTAATTACAGCAGTAAAACTACACTCTGTAAAAAAATATTTTCTTTTTATCTAAGTGCTACTTATCCAACGGTGCATGCTAGTTCTTTATCAGATCATCAGCCTTTCCTCTCGGTAATCAAACAGCAGAGAACTAGACAAGGGACTAGAATTTTTTTTCCAAAAAGATAGCAGTGCCTTGATAACACGGGTTGAGGAATGTCATCAGAAAGCAGCCAGTAACCTCTGCCACTAAAGGCAATGACTTTGTGTGGTCACATGCTTGACTTAGTGTGGCAGTTCCCAAGAGCCCGTGAGATGCCCAAGCTGGAAACCCTGCACAAGGAAAGGTTATCACTAGCTTCGGAATAAAGACTAGAAGTGAACAAAACCGTATAAGCTAACTACAGCGCTAAATGCCCTTCAGTTATATACAGATGAACGCAGATTAATATATACTGATCAAAAATACAATTTAGTTTGAGATCCAGAGTTTGGTGCAGGGATCATTGGCTCCTGTTGTTCAGGATTTGGCTTATATGAGAAGCCAGGCTACATTAACAAACTTGAAATCCAAGGATCTATGAACAAAGTGGCAAAACTGTTTTCAATATAAATCCTTCTATTCACATGGTCATAACCTGTGAGACATCCTCCTTTGGGGCTGAGAGTTCCTGAGCACAGTGGAAAGTTTGAGGAAAAACCCTACAGATGTTTTTGAATTATGAGAGTACTAAACCTCCCCTGTTTTTTTTAAAGAAGTACATTTAACTGGCAGAACCTCTCTTAACACACAGCATCAGCCTTAAATTATCTGGCTTGTAGACTGCGAAAAGTTCTTCGCATGGTTTATGTATTTTTTTTTTTGGTGAAAAAACACGTAGCATGCATCATCTTGCTTCCATGCATATCCTGAGGGAGCAGTAAGGACTGCAAGCTCAAGTTGCAATTGCTACTGCGAGTAACTGCCAGTTTTGTGGAACAGCAAATTATAGTCACTTTCCTGACGCCACATAAAAGCAGATACACACCATGGAAAACAATGCCAGGGTTTTGTTTTAGCCCAGCCAGGATGTTACTGAGCACCTACCCTATGCTCTTATGCAACCTGCCCTGCAGCTACTTCCACCAGCACGGTCTGGGAGCACAGGGAAAAAACTGTGGGAATACGCAGTGCTGGATGCTTGTGGCAGCTTTCCAGTACTTAATAATGATTTCTTTAAGAGAACATGAGTTTTTTAAAGCTAAATATTTGTTTCCATTAGGCTTCACGAGATGTTCAGCGAGGATGATATTTTACACACGCTGGTCTGCTCTTTTCCACCCTTCACATATGTAATTAAGGTTCATTTATATGTATGTCCCTACCTGAAATGATACCTGGATTCACACCACCTAATTGAAGGCACTTTACTGGCATGGGAGGTGGCTAATTCATCCCTCCATTGATTATACAGACAGGCTGACTAATCAGTTTAACCACTTCAGCTAAATACCTGCATTAGTGCAAGGCTTTGCAAGACTGAGCTGCAAGTATGCAAGTTATATATACATTGGTGTAGGACATTGATGGGCAAAAGGCTTATCTCATTTATTCCAATGTTAACCGGCCTAAATGATCCTGAATCAAATCCTACCCACCAGTTAGTGTAGAAATTATTCCAGGACTACTTGGAACTCCCTTGAGACCTCTCTAACAGACTAGCAGGTCTCTGACACATCCCAGCTACGCATAATACTTGATTCACTGGAAAATCTTCACCACATTGCCACCCCAGCCAAGCCCTGGGTCAGTCATCCTGGGAAGGTCAGCAACGTTCCCTTTCTGGTGGCCTTTGCCAAGCATGGTCCAGTTTCTGCCTGTTTGGGTAGCAAGGCCCATGAAGTGCCATCTCTCCTACTTCACCTTTCAAAATGACTGAATTCAATCAGTTAAAAAGTGCAAATGGAGACGCATCTTAATCTGCCATGTGTTTAAAAGTGTTTCCTATTACATATTCCCTAGGAAATGCAGATTGCTAACTCACAGCCAAGGAACTCACTTCATGCTGTAGCACCTCTATTTTTAGGCTTCCTTTTTAGGACTCTCAGAAAAAAAATTTTTAGGACTTTAACACATACCTTTGCTGCTAGTAACTTGAACCCAGTGCAGACCCTTTATCTGGCATGTGCCCAATTTAAGTTGCCACTTCTTTCAAGTGGAATATAATGCTCTGTATCACAGTATTTGTTCCCTCTACTGGGTATCTTGACCCCATCTGATATCTTATCATCAGGTGAAAGGACTAATCCAACACAAAGAGGCTGTGAACATCTTTTGAACAAGTAAACCTTTAACAAACAAATTCCCAGGAGGTGGTATAGACAGGGATGGTTTACAAGACCCTGTAAACAGCGAAGAAACTCATAAATACAGTCCTTCAAAGTATTTCTGTCCCATTCTGGGCTGACCCATGTTCATACCAACGGAGACACTGCCCATCTCTGTAAAGACACATGCTGCAGAATTTGCTCGGCTCACAAATAAAGGTGGCTGTTCCTCCAAAGGAAAATGAATCCTTATCGAGGCAACTGCACGGGATAAAATCTACCTCACAACCTGCTTGGGTTATAGTGACAAGATGTTATTAATTGCAGTTCCAATAACCCTCCACGTTACTTAAAATCTGAAGTAATGCACCTTAATTACCTTAACTCTAATAACTGCATGGGATCATAACAGTTAGAGGAGAAAAATAGTTGTTAACTTGTTGACTGCCAGATGCAGACTGCTGATAGGAGATATATCAGATATTAAAGTATTAAAACCAACCTCAGCCTGGCAGGAGAGGGCTGCGATTCATGCCCATGACTCCTAGGCACAGTGGGAGTACAAATAAATAATTGAACAAAGATCAAAGCATTAGCTGTTTCAGTGGAATAAGGCAGGAGATTAATCTCATTTACTCTCAGGTAAACCTCCTTCCTAACTTTCTCCCAGTTCAGCAGGAACTTCAGCGAGTCCAACGTAGCTATCTGTTACATGGCCACCTTGTTTACAACTCTACCATCCTGTTAAAATTATTGTTACAGTGGAGGATGAGAACTGGCCCGCTGTTCTGCTTAGTCAGAGCTTTCTTCAGACTTTTCTCTGTGAAAAATAAAGAATCTATCTGAAAAATCTGTATTTAAAAAAAGCCTGGCATGAAAGCTATTTTCTTCACCCCTGAGCAAATTATTCACTTCCAATTATGTCCCAGGTAATGGAAAGTCTGTGACAAATAGAGTTCAAAGTAAGGCACATTGTGAAAGAGGCACACTCTAATTAAAAAGGCAGTACGTAGAAGAAATGCCATCTTTGTGCTTGTACAACAGTCAGTGCAAAGAGCTGCCTGCACAATTTCCCAAGAGAAATACAGGCTTTGGAGACACCTAAGTACAGATTTGCAGCCAAGTTTCACAGAGCTGGAAATCAAAACCTATCATCAGTCTAGGCTCCATATAGCTGGCTGATAAAAGGAGTGAAATGGCTACGACATTATTCAAACTCAGGCATCTAATGAAACGTATGAGCAGTAATTCTGGTATATCACCCCTAAACAGCTTCCCAGACTCTTTCAAGGGGAATCACAGCAGTTTGCAAAGCAGGGTCTTGCACCAGTCCTCACACAGCCTGTACCACCCTGTAAATCTACTGTCACAGGACTGAAAGGACAGAGACGAGACGAATGGTCAGACTGGCTCTTCCTGGCCTCCGAGTCTGAGACCCGGCCTGCCTGCTTCACCATGGGACAAGCAGGCAATGAAGAGGTTGGTGCTGCTTGCTGTGCACGAAGACGATGTCTACCCTCAGATTTTGTATTTCCGCTGATCATCTTCAGAGGCAGAACGGATTCTTATTCCCCAGCGGGGGCCCGATGTCATCTGAGGATGTTTTGTTTTGTTTACCTTCTTCTGAAAGGTCAGAGACTAAATATACAATATCCACAGCTATCTGCAGGCAACAAGCACCTGGCCATAGAGGAAGAGGGAGGCTGTGATCTGGAAAGGAACCCGCACGTAGGAGGGATGACCCTAGCCTCATCAGCAGACCCTACCCTTCACGCAAAGGGTGCCTTAAGTGATGAGGAAACCCGGGAAGGGAAATGTGTGTGGTCCTTCCAGTGTTCTGTTTAGACCTGTGAAGATTTTGTGATAGATAAAATAAAGATCATCTGATCTTTGGAACCATTACAGAAACACAGGGAGCATTAACCTCCACTCTTACGCATCCTGCAAGAAGTAAACTGTTGTTGCTGTGATGCAAGGAAATTGAACACAACATTCACCTGGTACAGTCTGACAACCTTCATGCCTGACAACTCTCTTAGCATTCAAAACAGGGTGGCTGTAACCAAAATGCCTGCTGGGAATAGCATGTGGCCCATGCTAACCTCTAAGCCATGTCAGGACCATGCAACACCAAACATCGTTTCTGCAGCTTAGCAGGACGGTCCATTGACTTCCAGTGTCAGGAGCTCCTGGGCTTTGGCACTGTTTTGTTCATCAGTACAGACATACTCAGTTAAGTCCAGAGGTCAAACGCAGAAGACTAAGCAGCTGTCCTAGCTTTGGAGGTCAGTACTGCTCCTCAGGGCTCAAAGCATCTGGGACATGAAATCACAGGTCTGTAGCGCACTACAGACATGGGACCCAATGACCTGGAGATGTGTCAGGCCAAGAAAGGAGCTGGATCTGCTGCCTGTCCACAGCAAAGGAAGCTGGGATAGCCCTGTGGGATGGTACCCAGACACAGGGCCGTGACACATATTTAGCTCAGGGATGTTATCAGCTATGTGTTATACGAATGGACAGCCCTTTAGAAACACTGAATGCTGAAATGCTCCATGGGGAAAGAAGACGGCTGAAAAAATTCGCCTGGCCTTCCCTGAACTGTCCCTGCACACGTGTTACAGCCATGTCTGTAACAAAAAAAAAAAGATTCATACAGAGGTACCTGCCTCCGATGGACCATCTGTGCTGCACCATCTGCCCTTGTGGAGCAGTACACATCCCCCCGACTTGTCAGAGCTACACGGAGAGCAGCGCTCAGCCTCCGCCGAGAAGGAAAAGAGACTGAACTCAGCCGGCCTAAAATGAACACTTATCAAACTACTTTATTAGCACAGCGTAGAACTTCTACTGCCCAGAAACAGGAAGGAAACATATTACCATACCTTTCCCTAATGCTCCTCCTTTCCTTTTAAACACAAAGAACAAAAAGGTCGTGTTAGAGAGTCAGCAAGCTCATGTGATTGTAAAAGGATATTATACTGGGCACCTCATCCATCAAAGAGACCAGCAGGGTTTAAAGGGAGAGATGGGGGGGATAAAATAGTCTCCTGGGCCAAATTCAAGCCATAAATGCTGCTCCTTTTTATGTCAAAGGGAAGTCTTTGACTTTTAATCTTTCCATATTTCAATTAAATGATGCAAATGGCAGAGAGCTAAAATAGATGATAGATGCACAGCTAACCTCCCCCACGTTCCTGGGTTCCTAAGATTTCTCTCTTGAATACCATTGCAACCACCCTGTAAAATTACAGTGGAACTTATTCTTAAGCCATGCTTGTATCAATCATTTGATTTAATGAGCTATCCAAAGACTGTTTCCCATCGGTGCTTTTCTCCGGTCACGGCTGTGCTAGAACCAACTGCAGAGATAAAAGATAACTTCCTACGTGGAAACTCTCATCCCCCATCCATTCCCATCTAGGCAAGGCTTTAGACCCACATTTGTACACAATTAATCATGACTGCCATTTTGCAAAAATGTGATGGCATAGTCTGATGTTAAAACTCCTTTTCCCTCTCAATTTGACTGACTAAAAACTAAAGTCCAGTTTCTGACGGAGCTCCCTCAGACCAATACCTCCAGCTGTTTAACGAAGAACATCTCTTACAGACGTGTTTTGCATTTATTTATTTTCTTGTTCTTCTGTTGGTATTTATCAGGGTTTTTCCAGCAAGGAAGACCCTGATTGCACTATCAGGAAAACCAACAGAAGAAATAGTCCTAGAGAAATAAGTCCACATCAGCAATGAGCATGTGGAACCAGAGGCACAGCGCTGGCAAGCCGATCACCCACAGACGGGACGAACTGCATCTCCCCACTTCCACAACAGCCAGAGATTTACAAGCACTACAGCTCTATTGAGACAGAAACCTTCCAGCCAACCTAAATACAGGTATTTCCCTTCCCTGGGTGACAAGCTTACCAGGGCTGTGCTCCCAGGTCAGGCTCCAACTCTAGAGAGCAATTATAGAAATAATTATAAATGGAAGTCTTGCCCCGAGACACCTTGGCATAGAGCTGAATAGCAGGTCTTACACTGGCTTCTGCTAGTGCTGGCACATGCACACAGACGGACACAAGCCACCATGAAAGATGGACTGTCTGGAGAGGGATTAAAAGCTGCCTGTGCAACTAGTCCTGAACCCAGCTTTCTTCTACCTCCTTTGTTCTGTGCTCCAGCTTTAACACTAACAGCAGCAAAGAGCTGCAAAAATGCTGCCAGTAAATGTGGGGCTTAATCAAACAAAGCACTAATAATTATTTGATTAAGAATCATTTTCTTTTTACAAATATAGAGAAAATTCAAAACAGTTGTGCCCTTCTGCATTCATAGCGTGGAAGTAATTACCGTGGAATTTGAACGGCGTTAGCTGAGGTTTCTGACTGCCAGGCCAGCATGAGCCAGACCACGTCATGGCCTCTTGAGAGGAATGTTTGGACACAGGAATTGCTCTTTTCCCTGAGTGGACATGGCCAGTCAGCTGGCCATATAACAGGCGTCAACAGATTGGGATTCAAGCACTGCACAGATGTCAGTCAAAAATTATGCAGAAAAGGCAAAAGATGATGTCAGAGTGATGAATTACGTGAAATGAATGTGCTACCCTTGTTCCAGTAGTCAGTAGGAAAAGGCATAATTACGAACAGTGCTAATGGGAAGACTTGCTGGCTGTCACAGTTTACATGTCAAAGCCATAATGAATGATACCGCTACGCTGGGACGGCATGACTCTCATATCCAGAGGTGGTCCTTCCAAAACAAGCTCATGACAGGCAGGTGACCTCTGCAGGAAGCTTACATGGCCGAGCCTGCATCATTTCTGCAGATAACCAGACCACATCCACCCCAGGCTACAGGGCTGTCAGCTCCACCACCCTCATCAGTCCCCACTTGTAAGCCAAATGCTGAAGGCAATAAGCTGTTTAGAGACCGGTCCTATGTGTCTGCCTGCAACAGAACTGAAGAGTATAGCAGAGACCATAAAAAACAATGTAAATTTGATTTGCATATTAGATTCAAATATTCCAGTGCCATACAAGCATTACCATTAAATCTGATTGAATGAAAGCAATCCTTTGTCAAGGAGAAAACATTTCCTTTTAAAGTCTTCAAACAGCCTTGGTCCATAGCTGACAGTTACCATCTGTTTCTCCTCAAAAACGAACCCAACCAAAATGCTTCCCAAGCAGCACAGTACATTAAGCGCATGGGCATGTTCAGCCCAGCCACCAGGCCTTAGGGGTGCACTGGGCTGACAACACAAACCCTGCCAGCCCGCAGAGCAAAGGCAGCTCAAGGGGAGACGGGGTCAGAGCTGGCACCCAGCCTGTCTGGGTGCTCCAAACTGAGTGGCTGGATATCTGGTCAGAGCCCCGGGTGCACTGCGGGGAGCTTTTGTCATGAGTTTAGAAGAAGGTTTGAACACCAGATTTCTAGTGTGAGTCACTAATTGCTGCATCAGTACAGGCTTCACCTAGGCTATGTGCTGTCCCCCCAGGATGGAACTCCAGAGCATCCTACAGAGCTCAGCTGCGTGGTCCTCCCAGCGCCGAGCTCCCTGCTCTGCTGGAACTGCTGCTGTAGGTCCACGAGCTACACTTCTCCTTGCAAACTAAGGAGGCCCAGGGCATTGGTCCAAGCACTAGCAAATGATCATTTGTACTCTTTAAATGTTCATATGGTCCTCGACAGAAACTTGGCCCATGTCAACTAGTGCTCTCCCCAGTCATGGCTGGCCATAGCCTGGATCATTGCCCCCAGGCAGTTGGGATATGTGTGACTGCCCTGATCTGAAGAAAAAACATCTGGCTAGATGCAAGTCCTGCTGTGCCACTCACCCCCAAGACCAGAGAGGCTTTGGCATGTTTTATTTCCCAGCACAGGTGCAGCCCCTGTGCTCTGAGCAGTGCCCTTTCATCACCATTCATTAACACCTAACTCAAGAAGTTTTGGTAAGGAGTAAGACCCCCAGCACTCATGCTCATACCTTCCCATTTGCACAAGAGAGAGCAAGCCAGAGTCTGAGCTGATTAAATTGTCCTGAGAAATCTGGCTGGGAGCCCTGTGCTGTAGAGTGAAGCCAGCTGAAAAGTAAGGCTTTCCACTCCACACTCCGCGTACGCAGCCAAAAATCACATGTGGGTAGCATCACCAAAGACCAAACACCTTCTTCTGTCCTGCCTCAAGTTCTGTGTGAAAACAAACGACCGCCTTCATGGTTGGAAAACTCACGTTTCAAGGTAGAGTTTTGTGCTTCAGCAAAAAATATCCCAAAGTGAAAGAGCAGCGTTAGCTTCTGGCGCTGATGAAGAGAAGCCTGAGGAGAGATACACTGGCAAATAGTCAGAGGAGAAGCACAGCAAATCCTGGCCCTATGAACAACACACCACGTGGTTTTAGGCAAGTCACTAGATCAACCTGGGGCAACTGCAAAATCAAGTTGAGTGTCACAGAGTAATAGGGCTGAAAATTATTTTGCAGGGTCATCTAGCCTACCCTTCTGGTCCTGGAGCAGGATCCCATCTAGCTTGCTTTTAAAGACCCCCGATGATGTAGACCCCACAATTACCATTCAGACTCTTCCAGAACTTCCCTCTTTTCACCACTATAATATTTTTTTTAATACAGAACTTGAATTTCCTTTGCTACAATTTATATTCTTAGCCTCTCCAGCAAGGCAGTTAAGAATAGGCAGTCCTCCCCATCTCTGCCACAGCCTTTTAATGTATCTGAAAACTACTAACCTACTCTCTTCCCAGGCTTTTCTTTTTAGGCTAAACGACTTCAAATTAGCATTCATATTACAATTGTACCCAAAGGCAAAAACAAGGCTGAGGTCCTCCCTGGAACCACACAAATGCAGTTTAAGAGCGTCCCTGCTCCAAAATGCTTATAATCGACACAGAAAGGAAAGGGAAAATGAAAGTAAAATGGTCAAAGAGATTATTCCTATTTTAAAGGTAGGAACCTGGTACGGATAGACACATGTTTAGTCTTTTCAGGAACTCCCATAGCTGCAAAGGAGTTTACAGAGGGCTTAGTACCTAACAAAATTACTGCATTTGAAAATGTGGTTACTTCTGCTTCTACTGAGCTGCTAGATAAACTATTTTGAAATACAACCTGAAGATGTATGAATGTTTGTGACAGAGCTGGGAAACACAGACCAGATCCTCCAAGTCCCCCTCCGAAGCCCTAATCTCAAAACCATTCTTCCTTGTAGGGGAAGCAGTGATGATCAGTGATGTTTTTCAAAGCTCTCTGAAGATCATATTTTTCTACAGGAGCTTGAGACGAAATTATCATTACTTGCTTGAAACACTTATGTGCACCCTCCCTTGCAGGGCAAACCATAACAGTGAACACAAGCTGAAAGGAAATTTACTGTATATGCAAATTTCCTTCAGACAGAACCATTATTAATTGCCTGAATGGTCAAACTAGGATTTTCTAAAAATGTCTTCTGAGTTTGTATGTGCATTCCTTATCATCCATATGCTTCACTGAGCAATCACTCACCATTTTAATTCATTCCTTTTGACATTAGCACACAAAAATTCACTGCTTGTTGCAATTTTATGCTTTAGCAACATTTTGCATGCCCTGCACTGCCATAGTTTCAAATTTAAAATAACTCACACAGTAGAGGCAAGCATAGTTCTAGCATATCCACAGAATATCAGACATCTTATGCCAATTTGGAGGACTACAATATTAGAAAATTAGCGGACCCTGAATATATTGTAAAAAATGCAAAGTTAATGCTAATGAACTAAAAAAACCCCAGGGAACAGAACACCTCTAAATAAATGTAAACACTACATAGTTTGATTTTGTGTTGGGGTAAGGAGTTGCATGTGAGGATGGAGTCAGACAAACAATTTGATGAAAAAATCTGGTCCTAAAAGAACCTCAGGGGAAGAAATAAATCTTGAATTGTTCAGATATAAAACATGTCTTCCAACTGGAAAATCTGTTTGGGGGCAGTTAGCCACAGAGCATGCTTGGGTTGATGACCTCAGTCTGTTCATGCCCACATAACTATGGCAGCAAACCATCACTCAGCAGAGCAGTGGGGCAGGAGTCAAGTTAAATTGTGCCTAAAGGATGGAGGAGCTCAAGTACGTTGGGAACAGCAGCACTGGAAAAACACACAGAGGTCACAGTGGATAAAGAATACGCAGTGCAATGCTCTGACTGTGGCACGTTACTTGAAGACAGAAAAGGGAGGAGTGTTTTAGGGACAGGGCATGTTACCTCTCCTGCGTGGCATGGGTGAGACTGAAGCTGGAACATCATGTATAGTTCAGGCAGTCCATTTGTTTTAACTTGAAAAAAGATGAAAGAAAGAAGCAGAGATGAGGCAGTGGTGTGACTGAAGACCTGAAAAAATGCTTTACGCTGGAAAATGGAAAGAGCATGATGTTTAGTGTATCAACATGGAGCCTGTGAAAGATGACTTGACTTGATGTGTTAAGAGAAAGAAACTACCAGCTTCCAGTGAACACTTCAGTCTAGCAGAGGGAGTCATAACAAGAACCACTAGCTGGACACGTCCCAGATTAGAGATACAGTGCAAGTCTTGAGCAGTCAGGATCACTAATCTTTACTATCACTGCCATGGGTGACTTGTCCTTCTTATGGGTTCTCCAAATCAGGCCTGAACCCCAAGATGGGATGTGTTTATTGCACTGAGCTTAGTATAAAAGCCACTGGATAAGATGTAATAACACATATTAGATCATGTTGGATGATCCCATGGTCCCTTCTGGCTTTTAAACTCTATGAGTGAACCTATGACCTTTATAAAACGCTGGCTATACTGGCAAAGATATTTAAATGTACGCGTAATGAATTTCCCATTACGCTAAAGCATGCATCTTCAACTCTGTTTCTAAGTACACTTAACCTCGTGTTTTTCCAAACATGGCCTACACCTCTATACTATCAGCTCCTGCATGACTGTTACTATTTATGTGCACACTAAGGTAGTATTTCCTGTGATCTCAGCACCACCAGACTCCTTTATTTTCTGCCAAAATTGTCTGGTCCTCTCCCAGCTCTTCCCCACACACTCATGCAGCCAACACTCTTCCTTCTCCTGTTTCCCCTATCTGGTGTCCCTCCTGCTGTCCCACCCTGCTGTCTCTAAGGAATCCCCCAAATTAGACATCACTTCTTAAATTCTATGTCTTGCTTTGGGCCAGTTCTCCAGGGGCCAGCTTTCTCCCGGTACACAGACACATGCCCGTTCCCTAGTTTTTAATCCTCTCTTCCCATCCCATTGCCAACACAGGCAATTTAAGGCACTTTGCACCAGTTGTGCTGTATCCATGTCTATGTGTACAGGATTAGCTGAGGATGACCGTATGGTAAGGGGTCTAAACTCAAAACTCTTTAATTGCGGTTCAAACAGAAAAGCCTAATTTAAAACT
Organism: Balaeniceps rex; assembly: GCA_013401315.1. Taxonomy (NCBI): domain Eukaryota; kingdom Metazoa; phylum Chordata; class Aves; order Pelecaniformes; family Balaenicipitidae; genus Balaeniceps; species Balaeniceps rex. The sequence continues at coordinate 254,097 of VYZW01056437.1, read as the reverse complement.
AGATTGGGCCAAAGCTAAAGGCTGAGATTTTCAGCATGCACGAAGAAAGAAAGGCCCATGTGCAATTCCTATAGATATCTTGTAAACGCTTGTAAGTATATTGCAGACCAGTCTTGCACCAACACGCAGATCAACCAGGCAACCCCCAAGCTTGGTCTGTCTTTGCTCTCAGTGACTGATGACATCTCTCCATGTACACTTTCACTGCATCCCCTTTAAGACTGAGCCGAAACTGTCCCTGTGTGAGGGACAATTCAGAGAGTAAAAAGTTCGTTTCCTTCCCTTTACAGTTTGAAAGTGGCAGGAGGCACAAGAGCTATATACACCGTCTCAGCATTTGTCCCATTTTCCAACATCCTATATGCTGCCTGCTGTAAAGCCCTGAGCAACTCAATATGCCCTCATAGCTGATCCAGCTTTGAGCAGGAGGTAGGACTAGAACCCTTCAGAGCTCCCTCCCAACCTGAATTACCCTATGCCCTACGATCCTATGATCCTTTTTCATTGCCTATCTGTGATGGAGTTCTGCCTGGAGCTCCTTCCAAGAATCATGGTTTATTTTACCTGGTTCGGCTGTGGGTATGTTACCGCTCTCAACCCTGTAGATCACACACTTGGAGAAAATAAAAGGTAAATGAGAAAAAAGGCAGGCAGGTCCACCTGACCATACATAGTATATTAAGCAGGCAATGAAGTCTTTTACGCATAATCCTCTCTCTAAGACTAGCTAATAAGACCCTTTAACCTAAATAAAGGCATTTTGCCTGTGTTTATTTCATGTTGATGCTCTTTTCTCATAGTCCTGACTCCTGAAGCCTAGTTACAACCTTTCTGTGCTTGCATTTGTCCCATGGAGATAACATGCAAGTTAGCGTGCCTTACCCCGACGCCTTTGAAAATCAGCACGCAGCCCCGCAGACGCCGAGCCCCCTCTTTGTTTACTGCCTTGTTATTTTCATTCACTCTCGCTTGCACTTGCAAAGAGAATCGCTAATGGCAATCACATGTGCATGGGGTGTCACACCCCAACACATGCCTGTAAGTGATTTATCACCCTCCACTTCCTGGCACACAAGGCAGCCCGACATCTGGTTGTGACTAGTGCCCCATTTTGGCTTGAGGTTCCTTTTCTCCCACGGCGTCTGAAAGCGCTGAGAACCAAAAATGACGCAGGGAGCAAACTAGCCCACACTGTGCTGGAGCAGGGCTTGAGTCTTGCCGTAAAAGCACACGGGGAGCAACTTTCAGCAACGTGCACCTACAAAACACAGTCTGTTTAATTCCTGTTTACAGTGTTATATGACCACACACCCCCCTATGTCCTGCTGACACTCAAGATGTGGTTTGCAAACCACTCAGAAGTTGCTTGTTAAAGAAAACTCATTTTTATCCCCTTCACCTTTAACAATTTGAGGAGCTTCCCAGTCTGTTTTCACAACACACGGATGGCTTGAAAAATAGTAACTTATGTGATGGAAGGTTAGCTCAGATTGCCTGCTCTCACTGTCTAACTCAGGCATCCTAATTACCATGAAATCTAAATTCAAGATGACGATGAGCAATTCAGAGAACTGCCAAAGGCTCAGAGCTTGGCTCATAACACCGTCAACGGAGGAAAATAATCACTGATTCTATGCTGGAAACCTGTAACAGGCAGACCCCATAATTGCCAATCAATCAGAACTGTGAAAAAAAAATCAACCCCTAATAAACATCACCGAGCTGGTAAATCTTGAGGGTGGACCAATTCCTGCTGGAGCTACCAAGGACATTTCAAAAGGTTTGTCTATAGGCAATGAACAAGGTGTGGCCTTAAGAGAGACCTGTCTGTGAACTTCTAGAAGTATCCTGTGCAAAAAACCAGTACATATCCACTCTGTTCCATTATGCAATTACCACGGGAGTTTATGTGCCTTGATAAAGGCACTGGTGTGACATCACTGGTCCTGGTACATAGGACCATTTCAGGGCTGTTATGTACACCATGTCAGAAGAAAAGCAATATCTCCACTAGTCTGAAGACCTGAAATGGCCTCTCAAGGCATTTGACAGACAATGCTGGGAGCTCCAGTACAACAAATGATAGCCTGGGAAGAGCAGGCCAGTGGCTAAGGTTACCATTAATGCACCTGAACTCCAAACAGAAACCACTTTTCTGATGAAATGTTTCCCACAGAGGAATCCTTTATAGCTCAGGGTGGGTTAGCCTTTATTTCACATTTTGGTTTTGCATGCTTTTCCAGACTCTCTTCCTGACCCAAGAGAGACACTTAAGAACAACAAGCCCTAAATCTGCAAAAAAGAATTGCAAAGAGATGTGACGTACAAAATAAACTGAAAACCAGTCTTGAGACATGTTAACATGAGTCCAAATCACAGAATTATAGAATGGTTTGGGTTGGAAGGGACCTTCAAAGATAAAAAGGGATATCATTCACTAGATCAGATTGCTCAAAGCCCCATCCATCCTGACCCTGAACACTTCCAATGATGGGGCATCCACAGCTTCTCTGGGCAACCCGTTCCAGTGTCTCACCACCCTCATCACAGACAATTTCTCCCTTATACCTACCCTCTTTCAGTTTAAAACTGTTGCCACTTGTCACTACAGGCCCTGGTAAAAAGTCTCTCCCTGTCTTTCTTACAAGCCCCCTTTAAGTATTGAAAGGCCTCAATAACGTCTCTCTGGAGCCTTCTCTTCTCCAGGCTGAACAGCCCCAACTTTCTCAGCCTTTCCTCATAGCAGAGGTGTTCTATTTTCATGGCCCTCCTTCAGCCCCGCTCCAACTGGTCCATGTCTCTCTTGTGCTGGCGACCCCAGAGCTGGACGCAGTACTCCAGGTGGGGTCTCACAACAGTGGAGTAGAGGGGCAGAATCACCTCCCTCAACTGCTGGCCATACTTCTTGTTTTGCAGCCCAGGATATGATTGGCTTTCTGGGCTGCAAGCGCACACTGTTGGCTCATGTCCAATATTTCATCCACCAGTACCCCCAAGTGCTTCTCTGCAGGGCTGCTCTCAATCCATTCATCCCCCAGCCTGTGCTGATACTGGGCATTGCTCAGGTGCAGGACCTTGCACTTGGCCTTGTTGGACTTCATGAGATTCGCATGGGCCCACTCCTCAAGGCTGTCAAGGTCCCTCTGGATGGAATTCCTTCTTTCAAGCATATCAACTGCACCACTCAGCTTGGTGTCATCTGCAAACTTGCTGACACAAATGAGGCACAACATCAAACATGGCTGGTGTGGGAGTATGTGGTGACCAATGGATTTTAGCATCAAGAAATGCTTCTGCTAATCAGCTTTTATATCATTCAAGATACCAAATATTAGCTCCTATAACAGAAGGAAGAGAAATTTTGGTTGAGATTAAGCATACAGGCAGAGACAATCACCTTCCCAAGGCAATTCTGCCCATCCTACAATAGGTGTCCTGGACTCTTGGACTGACCTATTCTTTGAAGGCATCCACCTGGAAAAGCAAGATTTCACCAAATGGCTAAGCCAAATTAAGAGTCTACTGTTGCCAAGAAGGGGAGGTTTTAGTTTCTCTCCCTTCTTCCCTGCTTTTCTTTCCTTCTGACACTGATTCCCCTTCTTTCCCTACTTCTAGCTATCCCCATACCCACACCTTTCAACTTGATCTCTCCCCCCTTGCCCAGTCAAAAGTGAGATGATTTCACTTACAAATCCAAACAGTCACTTTCTTGCCTTTTAGTTTTCTGCTGTTTCAGTGAATTGAATGACCTGATTTATCAAACAATTGGCAGGAGCAAGCAGCCAGGTTTGCCCTGCTTTGGTGGTAAAGAGCTTACAATTCAGCTCAAGTCATGTCATGAACCATATGTGTAAGCATCCTTGTACACAGAGTTACTCGTCTGCTCACAGAAAAAAGTTAATGAGTCAAAAATCTAAACAACAAACTTTCCTTTCTCCTCCTCCACACCGTAAATTAGATATTAATAACACTCATGAAAAGACTATTTTGAAGACAAACCCATGGCTCATGAAGCACTAAGCCTCCAGCACAAAAGAACCTTTGTCCAAACAAAGTCAGACGCACGTGAGCAGCAATAAAAGTCACCTATGTGCAAGTATTAACATCTGGACTTAAAAACAACCCTGGTGGATGCACAAGGGGAAGGAAACCTTTCAAAATAATTTAAAATGTGTATTTAAGTTTTGTACCTTTTCTTACAATTGTAAGTGTGCCGTAGTTGCTACGTCTATGCTGACAAATAAGACAGGTCAAGGCTCATTCTCTGACCCTCAGGGCAATATGCGCAGCACAGCTTGTGTCCATATGGCTAAACTTTCTCCCTCGCACCCTCCCACCTAGCGTGGCTTCATTCATACTGCTTACTGGGAAGAGTCGTCGGCCCACGTTAGCTCCCAAACTACGCCTGGATGAGGGCTAGTTAGCAGGGGACAAAGCAGGGCGAAGAGCACAGGAACAGTTAAACAGTTTGGATGATGCAGGGCAGTGCTTGAGCCCACCCGACACCTTGGACCTGTGCAGTTTACTAGTATGGATGCAGCCAGTGAGAGTAGTCAGAGGCACAGACAAAAAGCCATGGCTCTGTATATTTAATATAAATAGAGTTTGATCAGCGGTGCGTTAAAGTCAGAATCTGCAATGCAAACACCGTAGAAAGAAAATTAATTTTTGCCTTCCTCCCAGCTAATGCAGGCGCACTATAAAACTGTCCTAACAGCATATTCCTACTTAGCACCTATTTATATGCAGCATCGTATATTCTTCGTGGCTGGATCTCAGTTATTATTGTTGATAAGTAATCCGACTCCTATGTTTTAATCTACAAAAATGTTATCGCAAACCAGGGCTTACCAATTCCACAGATAAAAATCTATCTTCCAGGCAAGGCTGGCTTCCTACTGTGCAGCTATTCAGAAAGGTGTGGGAACACCAACACTCATTCTACACAGTATTCCCCTGTCCTGGGAAAGGTGTTTTGGAGAGAGAAGACTTCATGTGCGTCTAGCACGGAAGTCAAAATGAAAAATTCTGAAAGATGCACTGTTTGCCTTGCAGCGTTAGAGTCAAATGCCATGTGGTCTTGAGAAACAGAGCTGTGCTGCTTCTCAGAAAATGGGGAAAGAAAAATGAGCAGTAGCCTTCAGTGTGACCACTGTGTGTTCTAGCATTTCATTTATGGTTTGCCTTCACCAGAGGATTAATTTGCTGTTAATCTGTACCCTCCCTATTCAGAGGCTCCCCATCAGAAGTGTCTTGGAAAGTACAGTGTCTCTCAGGACCTTCTCATAATCAAACCACAGAAACATAGTGTGCTATTAGAGCAGGAACTAAACTAGCTGGAAAAGTGTTTAGAGTGTAGCTATCAATGATTCATTTTTCACAGTGAAAGGATACATCAAGTGGGGTTTTGCAGAGGTCAGTCCTAGATCCGGTTCTAATGAAAATATTTGCATTTTCCTGGACACAGAGTACCTGGATCGTGACCAGGATGCTGGAATATAGATAATGTTTATTACATTTGCAGAAGATACCAAGCTAGGAAGGACTGCAATAAAGGGAGAGGGAGAGAATTCAACATGATCTTGAGAGGCTGGAGATACAGACAAGTCCAAGATACCAAAGTCAGCCAGGAACAATCCACTAGGCAAACACAGGATGAAAATCAGCTTTCCACGTAGCAGTCCTGCAGATCACAAGGGTGAACATCAATCATTGATGTCAAGTGGCTGACAGACCTCAGACCAGAAGATCCAAACCCTTTCCTTTTGCTCAACAGTAGTAAGATCTCAGCTAGAGTACTGTGCCTGGTCTGGGGCTCTTGGTTGCAAATGAAACATGGACCTCCAGGAGAGAGTCCAGAGGAAAGAAAAAGAACAATCACTAATTTAGGCAATACTGATACCATCACCATAAACAGCAGAAGACTGAGAAGGAACCTGGGAGATGTGAAAACAGGGTTCAAAAACATAAAGGTTGCTAGACAGCAGAAAGAAATAATCTGTTTTCTGTGCTCATTTGGACACACGAGAAGTAATGAGCTGAGAGAAGTTGCATCAGCAAAATTTTGGTTAGTCACTAGGAAAACACTTCTAATGGAAAGGAAAGCATGAAAGTGCATTGCCAGAAGAGTCTCCCCTGACCAAATATCTGTCAGGAGTGGTCAGTGTCCATCCTGCTTGGTGACTAATGAGCTCTTGAAACGAGCTTACCGTTGGATGACTCGAGTGAAGCAGTTACCTCTCCATGTGGACAAGAAGATCCTGACAAAGCCAGCCTATGTTAGCAACTTTAAATTGCCTACTAGCCATAGACACAGACACATGCTATTACAAATCGTTCTTTGTTTCCCAGTTGCTTTCCCCAAATCTCCAGAGCCTTCCAGACTTAATCCAGACTAATTCAGTTCCAGTTGTTTGCTTGGTCATCAAATCCCCTTACCTGGATATGACAACTGAGCTTTGATTATCTCTGTTCTCCAAGATGGCACTGATAAGGTCTGTATTAAGTCACTGAGGTATCGTGTTGCCAGCTGACCTGGAGCTCTTACCAAGACACTTTTTAACCTTATAAGGATGGCAGAAAAGCCTATAAGTTAGGGAAGCAGATAGAAAACTCAAATCTGTCCAGTAGGAGCTAAATAAAAGGTGAACCTTTAGATCATCCATGCAGGTCAGCTACACAAGCCAAAGATCCAGTGAGGAAAGGACTGGAAGAGGCGATTTGGGTTTTCAAGTCCTTGCAGACATGACAAACTGTGTAGTAGAAATTTAGTCCAAATGGATTTCCTTCACACTCCCCCACGCAGCCAACCATTGCCAGCAAAAAGATGTTTCAAACCTACAGCATGACAGAAAAAAAGCAAGAAAGGCCAGAAGCACTCTCCAAGTATTACTGGGGATTTTGGGGGTGCGCCTGTGCAGAGGATTGTAGAAAATGCCTTCCTATGCCCCAAAACACACCTCAGTAGGATCAGACCTCCCAGCCCCTGAACATGAGGAAGGCAAAGCACCCAGGAGTCACCTCTGCTTTATTACAATTCCAGTCTCCTCTCTTCCAGAAATTATCTAGGACTGTGATTTGAAATAGAAAACTTCTCATTAGCATCTCTTACTTGTGAGACAGGTAAGTGTTTGATTACCATTTTCAAGTAGTATAAAAGCCACCAGACAGCAGGCTGACAGGTTCCATCCTTGAAGGAAAAAGATATTTCTGTCTACCTTTTGCACTTCTGCCTTGGAACAACGAACTGTCATTTCTTTGTAACAGGATTAAATGACCCCATCACCCACCTCTGCATCTTCCCTCTATGTCTTTGGAGCTGCTCAACGTGTATTTCCTTCCCTTCCTTCTTGCTTTTTGTTTTCATTTACGTGTTTACTGAGGGATGTATCCTGCCTTGTCTCACCCCTGCCCAAAGCCCGTCCAATGTAGTTTATAAAGCAGAGTGGGATTTGGATGGGAGCTTCCACAACGTGACGTTTGTAAATCCTCATCTAAGTGTTGCAGAGTGCCAAAGCCTGAAATAACCAAGAATCCAGCGAGTGACCACCAGCGGCCTGATTCTGGGAGTCAGAGGTGTTGTTCTAGCAGTGAATGTTGCTTGACACCTAACCCAAATAAATGCATCACCCTGGCAAAGCAAAGAGAAAAAGAAAGGTGCAGACAAGGTAGCCTTTCTCTGCAGTCACTACAACAGATAGAGGAGAGCGCCAGAGTTGTGATCGCTGGCATGAAGGATTTTGCTGGTGTTACCACATCAGCCATAGCAAAGAAAAAGCCATAAGGTTGGTCCCAGCCGTCCAGGAGAAGGAAAACCTTGCAACAGCAGCTTGGGCTCTGCCTGCTTTTTCTTTGCACTCACTTATTTCTCACCCTGGGCATACCACTTAAAGCAGGATTCATGACACAGCAATCAGGCACACAAATTTCACTTCAGGGAGAAGGTGAGTGCCTGACGCTAACAAAATGAGTCACAAAAAAAAAAATACTGATTTCCTGCCCAGGCACCTCACTAAATTTCTTCACACCTAGACTTACTTTGACATCTAAGGCTGGTATCCGCCGCGCACGCCCGGGAATGCCACCAGCTCGGCTAAGCACCCCTGAAGGACCCATCTCCTGCAGCGGTCTCTTGCCACACTGCCAGCACCAGATTCAGCACAAAGCCCAGCAGTCACAGCCGCTCTCCATCAAAATAGAGCATGCAATGGCCACCTTCTGCAACCTTGTCAGCGGAGCTCAGGAAACCAGAGGTGCAATTCCAAACCCCAGCTCAGCCTCAGCAGGGCTTCGTAATTTCCACATCCTGAAGGGACCAGAGAGCCTCGCTGAAGGAGTTGCCTTCTCCTCCTGGGAAAGCCTAGCAGTTGCACAGCCCTGAGCCCAAAAGCCACAGGACAGAGCCTTGCTGTGAAGCTTCACCGCCACATGGGTGGATCTGAGTTTTGCAACACAGGCGAGGAAGGGCTGTCCCCCTTGCAGCCGCCCTGATGGTCCATACTGCTGCTCTTCTCTCAGGAGCAATGGTAACAGAAGCCTGGCCAGCCCAGCCATCCAGGGAAAGAATACCACAAAGATTTCCTTGCTTCAGTCATCAGCCACACAAGGCAAACACTTACTGGGTGCCTCAAGTGGGCCCTGGTCATGGAGGCAGAAAAATTGCTGGCAGCATGGTGTTTTGCTCCTGCAGCCTTCAAGCTGGGACTGGGAGAACTGGTGCCTGGTCCTGATTCCTGGCTGATGCACACAAGCACCTAAGTGCTCATGCCAGTCATGCCTTACATCCCTCCCAGCCTCAGTTCTCCATACAGCATCTCCCAGCACCCTGTGGGGTACCAAAGGCTAATGCAAAGCTTTTGAGTGACAGTGAGTGGGACCCGTAAGTCGCTCTCATAGACAGGCACAACCTTTTCCATTGCAGGCACTACAAGAGGAAATGAGTAAAAACACATCCGCGTTCCCTTGGACTCCAAAAAGAACCAAATCTTGATCCAACCTCTTTAGTGAAGGTTACAAGCTGGAGGACTCTTCATAGCAAGAGTCAAAAAGCATCCTGAGAAAAGAGGAGCTACAGCTCCTACTGCCCTGTCACACTCTCAGGACTGTGTCATTCTTTCGCTGGCCCCCACTACAGTGTTTTTATGGTTTTCTTGCTTTCCCTTCTGCTCTCTTTCATGAGCCCCCAGAGTTTCAATCAAAGGTGCGTTTCCCCGTTTCTCGTTCTCCCCAGCCCCTTTCATTTCTGGAAGGAAAACAAGGACAGACGGAGCTGGCTGGCTGTAAAAAGGTGTTCTCGCAACAAAAGCAGCACTTGCCAATAAAACTTAAGCAGTCTGGCTGCGTTGCCTGTGCTCCGCTTCCCTGCTTTAGGGCACATCTGCAGAGATACAGCAGCCTCAGATGGGTGACATAAATAATAAAGAATCATACTTAATAATCAAGCAGCTCCGGCCTTGCCAAAAAAGTAGGTGATACACCCCATTCCAGCTACTGCACACTTATAAATATGTTGATCTCTGGAGCCTCCCTCCCCCCAGAGCTGGTGACTGAACCAATCCCAAGTTTGATTTTTCTCTTAGTTGACTTGTTTATTGCCAAATTCCAAAACCAAAAAAAAAAAAAGCACTTTTCAAATGTGATTTATGAAGTGCCTCTAAGTAAGCACATGCATGCACACATAAAAACACACAGGGCTGTGGTTCCAGCTGCACGGGAAAAGCAGCAACAGGAACTCTCACTGCATAACAAACAGTACCTGAGCAAGCCCTTTGCTTTGTCTGTGAAGGCTTGAGACCAGATCTTCGGGGGGAGGCATAACTGTATCACTTCATTAACTTCCTTCGGGTTGTGAAATGATGCTTTTTTTGTTTCATTTTGAAAAAATTCTCTTAACACAGACACACACACACACACGAAAGGCAACTATCAGCCCTTGGTCGGTTCAAACTAGGCCATCCCTGCATGTCCAAATAGTTTAACAGCCCTAGCTTTAAGCCTTTACAAGCATCTCTTCCTGTCATCAAAGAGGAAGCCTGCTTAATTTTCATTTTAAAGGGCAGAAGAAAAGCATATTAATCTTCAGCCCATCTTTGGTTAACGAGAGTGCTGTGTACTCTGTCCCAAAGCAGCAGTCATCGTCCAAGATGCTCTCACAGCTATTTGCAGAGCAGCGGCTCTTGCATCACTCGTATAAACTCAATATGTAAGTCGCTGAGAAGCAAAACAGCGTTTTCAGCAAGAACAGAGGTCATTTGCTGGAACTTGCATGCTCTGAGTGGCTAAATGGGAGCAAAGCATTTTGAGCCTCAAGACATGCTCCACGGTAAAGCCCGGGCCAACAAAGGTGGTGTGCGCAGGGTGACGGGGACCTGCACCCCCTGCTCTGCTCTGTAAAGGAGCTCAAAATTATGTCTCTGGAGGTCCGTGCTCTGAGCTTTACCCCGACTCCTGCTCTCCTCCCCAGGCCTGTGGAAGTTCAGATATTTTTAGCTGTTTGCCATGAGTGAAGGAATGTCTTTTCCTAAGTTACCTCGTTCACAAGGGCAGCTCCGCCAAGACAAACATGTCCTAAGTGTGATTACGCCGACTCTAGCCAGGGGAGAGAGCTCGCGCCACATTAATGTGCATGCTTGAATCATAAGTACCTGGAATTATTAGTAGTTATGGTGCATGAAATTATGTTCCTGACTTCCTCACCTGGCCACACAGATAGGAGGGGGAGGGAATTTCAGATCCTTCCCACCCTTACGTGGCTGAGCACTTCTGCAAGCGAGTGAGCAGCCCTGAAAGCCCCAAGATAAGCGTGGGGTCATCATGGGGTGCTCCCTGAACTGGGGCCTTTTCAGGAATACGTGCCAAAAGGAAAGCCAGCGGTCAACAGCAACTCAATTTCTCGCCTGAGCAAATCTGTTCTACTCCAGGCTTGCTTTGTTAATCACACGCTCACCTCCATATGCCTTTGCTCTCATCTCATCAGAGTCATCCCATAAGCAGACAGCAATTAACACCCTCCCGAGCAAAGGGACCAAGGACTTGATGAATAACCCCTATATAAAACTATTGTGCCTCAAACACCAACTAATTAACTCTCAAAAACACCATCTTTGTTGCAAAACCAGCATAGCATTTAGCTTTCACAAATGAGAAAGCTAAACCATGGAAGTTAATTGACTTGCCCAAGGCCACCAAGGCAAATCAGTGTCAGAGTAAACTAAAGAGAGCAAAGCTGCTTCCTTGCTCTGCCCCACAACTGCCTATGTGATCCCAGGCCTGAAGGACCTATATGCTGGGGGAACAGGGCTTCCCTGCTTCATAGGGCTTCCAACAAACCCATTCAAGGTATTCAGACACAATTTTACCTGCAGATACCACAATAAGCACTGATGGTAACTACTTGGAGGTCTGGGCTTAGGCACTTCAGCCGTGCCAGCTGGGGAAATGTAGATATTAAAAACTCTATCTATCTAACATTTTATCTATCTATCTATCAAAAAAAATTTAGCAGACCCCCAGAAACATAAGAAAAGCTAGTTCAGTGCACAGACAGAACTTTTCTCATGTTATCCACCACTAGCAAATATATATTGAATGGAGGTGCCTGATCCATAGGGAATTAGTATACAAACAGTCTTAAGATGGGAAAATACTGATATGCAGCCTCCCAAAGTCCTGCTTTATCCATTTTGGACACTGCCTCAGGATTACTGAGCAGCCCTCTGCCACAACCTCAGAGCTGCTCTGCGCTGTACGGGTTGTTGCACTATGAGCACTTGCTGGCTTTTCATTAACGTAAATTGTAATATAGGTGACGACGGGCAAAGAGACGATTACATCCATCCCCTCAGAGAGACGTGCATTCCTCGCAGTGTGTCTCGTGCACGGCATTTATCATCCTCTTAGCAGAGACAAACTCAGGAACAACAACAACAACAAAAAGGCTTAATCCCCTTCCAGGGAGTTCTTGTCTGCAAAATCCTCCTTATGAAAGACAGATGTGAACCTGCCAGTCCAGTCAGATGCAGAAAGCCCTGGTAAATACAGAAATGAACGTTCTCGCACACAGAATTGGCAAGAAATAACGGGGAGATTCAAACAATGAAAGAAGTAAATCATTTCAATATGACAGGCTGGATTTGAGAACGATTTCAGGCCACGGACATAGAAATCAAAGACCATCGTCTCTGGCAATCCCAAAGGAAAACAAACCTTTCCCTTCCCCAGAAAGTAAAGTTATAAGCCAAGATGAAACGAATTGAGACTGAGGAAGGGAATGATCCCTATTCAGCGAGGCACATTGCAATAATCAGAGCGCACACGTTACCGGACACGTAATTTAAAGCAGAGATCAAATTCTACAAAGCAAGACAAAAAAGAAAAGTAATAGTAAAGGAATGCTATGAGCAACAGGAAACCCCAGCACTGACAGGGCCTTGCTGAACACTACACAAACCACACAGCACAAGCCGCACCTGAGAGAATCTTTCATATTGCACAAATATTCAATCCCCCTGCCAGACTGCGTCAGTGATTTTTTCTTTGCTTTTTATTAGCTAAGATCAAAATCCAGCATCTAATGAAAGCTCTAAGTCTCTCTCTAACCAGCAGGAATAAGAAAGATGCCAGCCTAATTTCCTGGATTAAGACAAAACAACAGGAAGGTTTGGGAGGTCTAAGTCTTACCTTAGACTCCTGGCAGCAAAGTGTGGTAGCACCACATCTGCTTCCCCCATCAAAGAAAACGCCCAAGCCCACTTTTAGGGTGATGTCAACAGCAGCTTCCCAAATTAAAAAAGTCATCACTTGGAAATCCAGGGCACCTGGCTAAAATCAGCGAGGTGATGAACAGGAGCTCAGCAAAGCTCAGCCCATTGCTGGATACCACGGATGTCGCACAGACACACCAACCCCCCAAATCGCTCACCGACGGATGGGAAACTTCCCACTCTCAAAAATGCATGTGCAGGTGGTGACTAGCCTGAAAAATGAACCAGGAGGGAGAACTCCAGACCCAAAGCAATGCTCTCTTCATCCACCAAATGTCACATCCCTGCTTACCAGCTCTGCAAAGATAGGAGGTGCTGGTTGTATTAATTCTCAGCCTTCATGTCTTGTCTATTTTTTTTTTTAAATCATATCTCAATTCTCCCCTCAAACATTATTACTTCAATTACTCTCTTGTAAGCTTCTTTCATTTCATGTTAAAGTGTTCCCAAACTTTGCTTCTAATCAAAATAATAGCAATTAATTTAGAAAGCTTGATTTGTAGGTGAGTTAGGTCTGTTTACCCCTCTCTGGCCTGCAAACCAAACAGCTTTGACTCTTACAATCCCTTGGGAAATCAGGTTGACATTTTAGGGAGGGATACTGCAATTAAGAAAATACAAAAAATATATAGCATTGTTTGCTATTCATCCACCGCCTCAAAGCCATTGCGGGGTAATGTGGCACTTCTACGCTTGCCTCCTTTGTGTCAACTTTCACAGCTGGGGGCACATAATTTCTTCAATCTTCCAGTTGCTTTTCTCCCCAGAAAGATGCCAAACCTTTTTTGCAAGCTACGGGGATGATCTCACAAGTTTCTAATCACAGGCGTTTCTGCTGTGGGTGACTGCAAGTGATGATTCAAAGTATGCGAATCCTGTTCCAATACAAGAGAGTAAAAATGCAGCCGCTGCTGCTTGGAACGTGGCCACTGCTTAGCAGAGCAGAAACACACCGCGTGTTCCTGGGAAAAGCAGGAGGCAGTCATTTGTGTAGCATGTGAAAGGTTAGGTAAAGCTGGGGGATTTGCACAGACGTAGGAGAGATGGCGATTCCAGCACCATCGGCTCGGGCATCAGTGCAATGCTGGCTCATGCAATGACCCCCTGCAGCCCTTCCCTAATGCCCTCTTCCTCCTTTAACCCCTTTGCATCCCACTGTTGAGGCAGAAAATCCAGGAGTTGACTTGCTGCAACACTAGAGGCTCTAAGTATGGTGTAAAGTTGCCTTTTCCCAGCCAAGACCACACATAAACCCAATACCTGTTCTCCCTCTTCAACCCAGGGGAGTCCCATACACACCTGCAGGTTGCCACTAGCTAAGGAGAAAAACACAGGCAGTTTCACATCATTCCTCTCCTTCCATAGATCTTGTTCCTCTGCTATCAGTCTCCCATATTTATCACTGTGAAATCAAGTTTATATTTGAAAATGTATATCAACCGTCTGACATTTGCAAATCTACTTACAGCGCTTGTCTTCTCATTACCCTGTTTACTTTACAACCTTGATTTTATTGAAATGCTGTTTTGGAATATTGATTTCACTCGAATTGCAAATAAAAATGGGCTTTCTTGAAGAAAATGAAATGTATATTTTATAGTCAACAGACATGAAAGTCTCTCTGAGTACCTCTTGCATAGAGAAATAATTGGCCCATTTAAGAGGGCTGTGTAATGTTGTATAACTCAGGAGACCGAGGGCTAAGTGCTGGTGTGCTGGGGAGATTGGGGGGTCAAAACCTGCTCACAGTCCAGCATCATCAGACCCATTTATTCAGTCTGTTTCCACTTTTCCCAGCTGTGGCAATGAAAAGCTCTGCAGCAAAACTTGGCATTTAACTCTTTCTGTTCTCTACTGCATCTATCACCGTGCCACCAGCTCTGCAGATCTCTCCATTAAGCTTCTGGTAAAAAATGGGTGAGTGGGACTGGACCTTCTCCAGCAGATGGAGAACATAAGTGGCATTGGTTCATTTTGTACATAAACATTTTGCCAGTAACACTTTGTCAATGAGATGTGTGTAAAAGCACACACCTGACATTGGTTTGCAAACAGAGTACCTCATGCTGGGGCCAGGAACTCTATTTGCTGCTTAGTTTCTCCTTCCAAGAAATAGAGTTAAATTGCATGAGCAAAAAAAACTTCTTGGCAGAGACTAGCTATGTCTTTACTGGGAAATTTATTAATAGAGTTTGGCTGATGGAGTTGTAAATCCGGGTAACTAAAGCAACCTTTTATTTGAGGAGGAAGAAAAAAGGTATCATTACAAAGGATATAGATTGTGTTCATTGCAGGGCTGTGAACAGTCGCTAGAGATGGATTCACCTTTCTACCAGCAGGGAGACCTAAAATGCTCTGTGCGACATGGTCCAAGTGCCTTCCCACCCCAGCCGGGGGCTTATCTTGAGTGCTAAACCCTGCGTATCACCCATTGCCCTACCACAGGTGGAAGTGTCGATGCGTTCACAGAAAAGAGCCTCTCCAACGCTGCCTTAATTAAGCAAAGCAACCAGATTGCTTTACAGACCTTTAAACCTGCAAACATGCCTCTCATACATTCTGACCGACTGTCTTCAGTTCAGTTGAAAAAACAGGAGTGCCACAAGACTACACAGCACTTTAGGCTGAGGACACAAGCATGGGTTCAAGCCCTAATCCACAGCCCATGCATGTTGGTAACCACCTAGCCCTGAGAAGACCATCCTCTTAGACCTTCTGCAATGAGCCAGTCAGGACAAGTGTTAGTCTGAAGCCACCTGTAACATGACTAGACCTGCATGCTTCTTCCCAGGAGCCAAGGAGAAAGTCTCCTTTCCTCCAGCATCACAGCCCAGCCAATCCCAGCACCGGCTTCCCAGCATCATACAGGAGGAGAAGACCTCCTCGGGCAGGTGTCAGCCTCAGCCATGTCGCAGAGCTGTTACCTGCCTCCTCCTAGCCAGTGTGCATGCGCGGGCAGAGTCATGGCAGAGTGTCTGCATGGAGACAGAAGACACTTTTGGCCAAAGCTCAGCCCTCAACAGGAACACACAAGATAAGCAGAGCAATGGTGGCTGCGTCAGCTGCTTCTCCTCTGTGTCTTGGCTCCAGGCAAGAGAGACTTGCAAGAATTTTCTCTTTGGAGTCCCTGCTGAAACTAGCATGAGGCCCCATTTAATGCGAGTTGTGAGGATGTACTTAATGCAGCTGCCATCTACTGCAGTGCCCAAACAACTCACAATCTCCAAAACACTTCTCTTCACAATCTCATGGTGAAGCAAGGCACTGCTCTGAGTCTCATTTTACAAAATCCCACCTGAGATGCTCACCCACATTGCCAGTCTATGGCAGCTCAGGGACCTGGACATGTATCACCAACAGGGCTAACACCACTGAGGAGGTACAATTGGAGAGAGCATTCCCATGCAGACTTTTGCTTAGAAAAACAAAAAAATCCATCAGTACTGTTGCAGAAAGAAACAGCCTTTGGAAACCTTAAAGCCAAAGTTTCAGACTCAGAGGAGTCTTCTACACCCAAGAAAATGGGACAACTGGAAATATGGAAGCAACCCAAAGGTGCTACAAAGCGGTCTCCACAACTTGCTGCAAAGCTGGCAGACATCTGTATTTCTTCATGCTACTCCTGTGCTTAACAATAAAAATAAATAAATAGCTTTAGTTGGCTGTGTCCTGAAAGAACAGCCACATCATGTGGCAAGTCCCTCAGGGTGTCAGGACTGAAACTGGGCCGTAGAGAGCCCAAAAGAGCAACAACTTCAGCATTTGGGCGGAAGAACAAGCAGGCTCTTTTGGTCCCACAAGCAGAGCTTATTTGTGGGGCACAGGGCTGCAGTGACAAAACGGCTTCAGCGGAGCCAACCTGTGCAGAGGCAGCTCAGCACAGCTAAACTCACAGCTGCGGGGTCAACTCCCAGGGGATGGGATGGCATGTGCTAAGATAGTATAGCCCTGTGAGACCTTATGGAACTACATCTGGCCCCTACAGCAGGTGGGCTGGAGCTATCGGCTCCAGCCAAATCCCCAGCTCAATGTCTTATTAAAGTAAATCCCTACACAGCAAGAGAGGCAAAGGAAGTTTCTGGGTAGGAGGCACCTCCTTCTTGGTGATAAAGAATGATGTCCCACTGTTTCAAGAGCATATACGTTACCCAATGGCCCAAACACCAACAGGAGGAGAATTCTGAACTTTCTGAAGCAGTTATTAATGTCACCATTGAACTTGCCAACAGCTACCAGAAGGACATTTAAGATACTTTTCCTCTTAAATTTACTATAAGGAACAACACCTATTGGCCAAAGCTGCCTTTGAAGTGACAGCTAGGGTATACACGAGTCTTGATCTATACACAATAGGGGGATCAGGAAACAGGTAGCCTATACTGTAGGTACTTGCCTTAAAAATGCTGCCATTGCAATGTTCGTATTTGCTCCTGATCCATCTGCAGGAAACCTTCAAATACGAAAAGTTATTAAATCCAGAAACAATAAATTATCTACAAGGAAAAGGGAGAAGAGGCAGCTCCTTTAATCTCCCAATAAAGCAGCAAAGGAAATTGCATCATACCCAGATGGGAGACGGATGTGGCTGGCCAGACAGACAGAGGGATCAGTGCGTTGGCATTAATGTCATCACTTCCACAGAGCCAGACAGACAGACACTAGCTATAGAGAAGAGGACCACAGTGAATGCCTAGAGCCAACTCCCTCTTGGCCGTCGGAGAGTCTTGACACAATTTTTGTATCTGGTTACTATTTCTCATATAAAGCGCATCAAACCCCTGGCCCTAATGCATGGAGGGGAGTGAACTTTGCCACTCAGACACATTTCTTAAGCGGTTCTCAAACAACGTGGGAAAGGAAAGTTATAATTCTCTTTCCCCAAGTGTAAAACCCACCAACTCTACCAAGTGAGGCTGAGCTGAGAAGCTACACTTGTCTTAATTTTCAGGGCAATGTAAAAAGAAATGAGAAACAGCTTTTTGACTTGGTTGTCTTTTTTTTTTTAGTGCTGCAATCTTTTTTTTTCTGATCCATTATCTCGTCAGTAGCAACACAGTTTGTTTTCTGGCCCCCTTCCATAAGCTCTCTGGGTCAGACAGTGGTATTTGTTTTAATGTAACAAATATGGTTGTTAACCAAAAAAAGGCAGATGTTTATCCCGAGAATGTTCCCTACACGATCCCAACCCCCCCTTTCACCAAGATTACTTCTGTCTGAATTAAGTGCATTTAAAAACCTGTCTGAAGTAACTACTCCAGAGACCAACAAATAACTGTTACCTAGTGGAGAATTGCACCCCCTGGCCTTTGCTGCCTCTGGCCGTGCCCCTCACCATTTGCACCTCCCCAAAGCAGAGCACGCACTGCCAAATCAGAGGAGCACCATTTCAGACTTGGTCTCCCCCTCTTATTGCCGGGCAAGGGGGTTTTTGATGCATCAGCACCCCTGAAGACTTAATGTATGGAGCCCCAGTACACCATTAGCCTTGATCCAGATGCAGTGACTCTCCAAAAAAACGGAAGGAAGAGCAGAAATCAGCAGTTGGTTTTCACAGCCAACTAAATGAAGGCAGATGATCTGCCACTGCTTGAGACCAAGCTCAACGCCAGTTACTACAGAGCCACGGAGAAGCAGTAACTATTGCTCCTCTGAGCCCCCCAAAGCCCTGATAGACAACTGCTTTTGCTCCATCAGACATCATAACTGCAGCTTCATGCTCGCCGGGGAGCATCCTACAGCAAAGACGGCCGAGGTGCTGCTGCTCACTCTGTTGATACAAGATCCAGTTTAAGGGAGCAGCTCCTCACCTTGCCTAAATTGGCCATTCCTAAGGATCTGCTGGAAAGCTGGGTGCAAGATCAAAGCCAAATGTAGATCTAACCCTAGAGAAGCAGAACAGGCATTAACAGCAGTGACAGGGAGCTCCAAATTTCTGCAGGGACCTCAGCACCTACCTATCAGCCTGAATGACTTGGCATGGCAGAGGTTAACTCAAAGGGCCACAGAAGGGGGGAAAACATTTTAAATTAGAGGCAGGAATATTTATTAGCTAAAAGAAAAACCTCCCTCTCCATTGGGATCTGCCTTGGTAAACACAGGAGACACAAATCAACCTAATCGCCTGGCCAACCCCTCACCCCACATCCAGCCAATGTGCGGAGCCGGTCCCCTCTGCTCTCCCTGGCAGGACTCTCTGCAGCTTTGCTTCTCTGAAGTTTGCTTACATTACTGGCTCCCTTTGCTGACATTGGCAGCTTGCTCAAGCCTTTGCAAAACTATTTTTTCTTGGATATACTTAATCTATCTTATTTTTATCCCATCTGTGAGAAAAAACGTCCGCAGCACAAACCGATCTGCTTAGCAGTGTTGCCAGCTACGTGGATCCCATGACCTCCTCCATACGCTGCGGCAATGTTTTCTGTTTATCCGGTGCTGCTCTTGTGCGCTCACCCACGTCCTACCCCTAACACGGCATGCATTTGCAAGTTCTCTTGAAGGCCTCTTTTCAAGGTGAATTAACTGAGTCTCAGGCATCCTATATTGCTGAGTGTGGACTTCCAGCCCTTTCTTTTTCCATATAGTTTTAAATAGGTTCAAACTGAAAATCTTACTGAGGGATCTCATGTGTTCTCCATACACGGGTTCTGTAAATGGAGTTGGATGCACTCCCTGAGAGAATCTACTACAGCTCAGGGTGTCCCAAACAAGGATACATGGATCACTAATACAAAAAAAATCCATGGCCCAGCTTGCGCAACATTTGAAAATGATTTTCATTTATACATATTTTAAAAAATGGCTAAACTTTGAATATTTACCTCTTTATTTTCCCCATTTTCTTTGCTGGTTCACTGGCCAGCATGGAAATGTACCGGTATGGGTCATCTTCATTTGCAGACTGCCTCAGACTTACAGATGAAGGAGCGCTGCTCCAGACGATGCTACTGGGGGGTGTCCTCCTTGGCACGTCGAGGAGGTGAGAGTCTTCTCAGGATACCATGAATCTTGTCCTTCCTCCTCCTCTGGAGACGCTGTAACTCCACAGCGCGCCTACTCAGCCCCCTGCTAGTAGCACAGCACAGTCCTTAATGCTGAATTCAAAAGAACCGGAGTACATGGAGTTCTTGGGAAGAGGGATATAATTACTGCATTTTAAGTTCTCCTGGAAAAATGAAAAGTGGTATTTTTTTGGAGTTAATGTCTTTTCCTGCTGCTCATTCTGGCTGGAGGCATCCTCCTGTCCTTCCTGACTAGCATTCATCTCTTCCTTTCTGAAATGCAGGAGATAAAGGAGATGCCTCCTGTGAGATTGGGTGGGGAAGGAGTCATGGTCCACAGGTGAAGCAGGGAAACATGAAAGATCTGGAATGCTCATTTTCCTAAGGATTTCACTTAATCAAATTATCACCAAACTGCAAGCCATTTCTAACCACTAATCACCCACTGCCTGGAAACTATTTTGAACAAACATAAATGTACAAAATCTGGTTGATGAAAGCCTTGAAATGTAGATCCTGGGAAGTTTGTGAACTCTAACAACTGTGGAGAAACAAAACCACAGTTTCTTTTTGTAACTTTGATCCTATTCTGGGGGCAATGCACAGGCACATGTAACAGATCTTTCCTTCCTCTCTATTTTCTTGCCAAGGATGCCATTTAAACTCTTTGGAAACAGCACTATAGCTACTCCTTGCTGTCTGTCCTCCAGAATATATCAGATGTTATTTAAATAAATGCTTGCTAGAATTTTTCTACAATGCCTGCTGGTAAACAGCAGCCGTAACGAGCCTACGTTCAGACCGAAAGAGCCAAAAAAGCTGAACTGAAGTCAGACGGAACAGTTTGGTATTGTCCTACAGTATCAGACACCGCATAGTGATATAACAGATTGAATACTTAGAAGAAGGAATGAGGGATCACAGATGTTCCCCGCAAAAACTGCAGCCTGTCTTAGCACTGACTTCTTCTCTTTGTCTTTTGAACTTTATAAGAAAAACTTGTCAATATATATTGCACCACGGCAGCACAACAGCTGAATCAACTACTCAGCCATGGACAAGGGGGAAACAACCTCACAGGTACTCTCAAGCAGTCCATGTCTCCTCCTGAGGAGCTCTGAGCAAGTTTACTTCATACGTCTCTAAGTTGCATGGTTCAATGGAAACAACAAGGTAGAACTAACTCCCTTAAAAGGCGTAGAGATTTTATGTTAAGTTTTCCTATACTATGAGGTTTTATTCTGTAGGTCCTTATGGCCCGAAGTGATTTTGCAGATTGAAATATCAGGTTGTCTTCTGCAGACCAAAGTTCAAACCCTGATGGAGGTTCACATTTTCCCTGTAGCAACCTAGTCCCTACATTCCCCATCACAAAATTTCTGCTGAAAAGCAAGACCCCAAGCTTGGAAATTCAGTGAAAGAGAGGATGAAGAGATGACGTGGCTCTTCAGCTGCCTACCTTGGGGCCAGCTCTTGAGACTATAATTGCCCATAAATAAAATGTATGCAAATTCAGAAGATAAAGAGGACAAAACCCACAACACAGGCAAGGTGCATCCATTTATCAATAAAGCAAGAGCAAATATTGATGAAACAGGAGATTTTTTCCTGAGCCCCAGTTTGGAATCTGCTTTTTCTTCCAGGGTCAACAAACCCTCCAATTTCAAACTTTTGCATATATGCTTTGAGAATTTGCATGCTGTGAGGTCTCACCACGGATAGCACGTCTTTTCTCAAGCAACGTGTACAACAGAAAGTCATGGGGATTTTTCCAACCTTCCCTCATTAATAAGACACAGCAGTCGCTTAGAGCTTTTCGTTTTTCCAGCACGTTGCAAGCAAGAAGGAATGACGCTGTGACAGGTGGCTTTGAGGCAGCACTCCCATTTTTGCAATTGGATAAGATGACCTTCCTATCATCATGAATGGTGGAGTGGTGGAGGACACAGGCTTCTTAGCTCCTCCAGCTGCGCTTAGTCTCCTCCTCAGATCCATAGTGGTCCTGAGGGCTGCAGGGGCACATTAGGTCCTGAAGAGCCACTGCAATAGGGCTATAATTTAGGGTGCCTGCTTCAAAAAACACTGTTGTGAAATAACTCTAGGCTGTCCAGGAGATATAGAAAGGCAAGTTAGGAAGTTTCATGTCCACCTCTTGAGGTTGCTTCTCTGGAGCAGGTGGTTTTCTTCATATCTTTGCCTTCATTCCTGTATTTCCCAGAAAATACCTTTATTCCTTCCTCCCCAATTCAGGTTGTCTTTTGCTGTTTTCTGTATGCTTTCACTTCATCTCTGAGCTGATTCTAACTATGCGATCTCTGCCATGAAAGGAAAGAATCAAAGGTCAAGAAAGCTCTTATGCTGTTGCTGTACTAGTGAATTAAACCGTTCAGGACACAAGCACGGGTGCTGGAACTTGACTGTCGATGCTATTACACACAGCTATCACATACTTTTAGTCCAAGACAACTGGTACCCTCGCAGATAATTCCCAGACAAGGTTCAGGAACCAGCATGCACCAAGCGCATGGGAAAGATGAACCACTGGAGCACGCAGTGCCTGCAGACACAGGTGCCTCAACCTTCCTAAAATTTCCCTCCATCATCCATTGTGGCCATCAGACATCGGCACTTTGTTCCAGGCATCTGTCTCAGGGGGATAGGTGACAACTCACAGCTTAGTATCCATCTCCCCAAAAATGTTTGCAAAACATACTCACTTCAGAGTAGGGAACCTATTTCTCTGATTCTGGAATCCACTTGTACTACTTTGACTACACCATTTACATTTGCTTTAAGGATATTTTATATACTCAGGAAGGGGTAAAAGCAGCTTAGTGTGCATGAGAATCGGTCCCACTGAACCTCCACCTTTCCTTTAACTGCTATTATCACACACAATAGGAACAGCAAGTGTTCCAGAGCAGAAACCCTGCCGGTTCAGGGCAAATGGGTGCAGAGTCTTTAGCGTTGTTGCAATGCCAGGGAAATGAACAAATTTGCCCCCTGGGTTGAAGCTAAAGGAATGAAATTGTTGAGCCCTGCCTAGAATCACATGGGTTTGCTTGGCTCGTCTGATGTTGTTCCATGGTGATTCACAAGCACTTCTCCGCCTTGCTTTCTGCTCTGCTGTGTGATGCTTGGCAGCGAGCTGCACAGTTAAAGCTGTGCAGAGAGCAAACTAGGGCCCTGGATGGATACGTTTTGGTTTTTTTTTTGCCAGCAAGCTCCTGCCTCACAGAGACAACTCTAGAAAATTAGGGAACAGGCAAGGTCTGGACAGAATCAGCGAGTATTTAGTGTTGTTGGAAAATAAAGTCGGAGTGCATGGCGTGATGGCCATGTGATCCCCTTGCTAACATGCATAATTTCTCTTAGTAACAGCAATAGGCAGTGCCTTGCATACTGCTTTGCAAATACCGATAAAGGCCAACAATACTTCTCCAGACCGTAGCCTGTCCTTCGCACCTGCAAAAGCTGAGCTATGGCAAGTTGACTTCAGGCCACATTTAATAAAAGCCTTACCTTGGTGTCACAATAACGAACCCGTAGACATCCCGCCCAGCAGCGTGACCCAGAGCACCTACCTTAACTGTTCAGGCATCCAACACGGTCAATACGACAGCACTGAATTTCTGAGGAGTGACTCAGAAGATGTAAGCGTACATGTATGGTCCAGAGAGACAGGGTTTCTGTGCAGGGCAATTAGGTGTTCCCGCGTGCCGAGTGAGAAACTGCTGAGAGCCGGCTGGAAACACCAAGCCCAGAGGTATATCTGAATAGGCACCTACCTCCTAGCTTGGTCCCCTCAGAAGCTGGTTGACATGGCAGAGAAGCCTTTCCTAAATATCAGCTGGAAGTTCTCACTAGAGGTGCACGAGATGTTCACTGCCTGACACAGCATTCACTTGAAGGAGAGGTGATGCAGACCCATGCAGGAAGGCGCAAGCAGAAGATGGAGGTTGACTTGACTATTGTCACAGTGCCTGTGGTGTACCCCTTCCTCTCTGGGGAAGGTTTCTGCTGCCGCTGTTGCTGTCACTACATGCAACCCCTGTTTTAAAGCAGTTGGTCAGGAAGAGTCAGCATGCCTGGCAGGTTTGCCTAGCCAGGGCTTCTTCAAGTATGCAAACAAAAAGGAGGGAATTCCCAATTTTCCATTTGTTTGCTTTTTAAACAGTAAGACTCAATACTGAAAGCTACGTAGACTCTGGCTGACCAAGTCTCATACCCAGAGCTTCCACACAGACCAATGGTTGCAGGCTTTGGACAGGGAAGAGAGGTGACAATCTTTGGGAGAGAAAACTCAAGAGGAGACAGGAACCCTCCTTGCACACTTGGTGCTGTTCAAGTCTCCTTAGCTGGCTGAAGAGCATCCTTCTCATTTCTGAATTGCAGCAGAGAACAGAAAACACTGACAGACTTCTTCAAGAAAAGAAAAAAGGAAGCAAGGAGGATTGTCACCAGCAGTTGATCACTCCCTGCTTCCAGCTCCTGCTCGTGGAAGAGAGATAAGGGATCTTCCCTGCACTTGGGGCAGATCTTTACCCCCTCTTCCCTTTGCACACCTGGTGCCTGGCACCACACACTGCTGTGACATTCATGGCATCATTGCTCTCAGGAGAGCTTTTTGTACTTGCTGTGTAATCAGATCCAGATCTGCTCAATATATTAATCTGATGGTAACCACTGTATCAAGTGGAGGAAAATAAATAAGAAATTTAAGTTTACAATCTGCCAACTATTCCAAAAGCCAGAGCACGGTGGATAGTAAATAGAGAGAAGCAACAAAACAGCCGTCAGAGGAATTTGAGTCTTTCATGGTCACTGATGTAGTAAATCAGCACTGCAGTTTAACACAGCCAAATGTAGTGTAAAGCAATATGTCTGAGGGAAAGGACAGAACTTGAAAGCACATATTTAAATGTGACATTCATGCACTACACTAGCCAGGAAAAGGAGGCTGATTTCATTAAAGAAAAATAAATCTCTGAAGATTATATGGTCCGTGTATGCATTAATAAAGAAGAAGGAAAAAAAAAAGGAATCCAAGCATAATTTGCATAATTTTAGGCTATGTCAGAGGGGAATCACAGCGACTAGTAAAATAAAAGGAGCACAGGGTGTATATTATTAAGCTAGTGAAACGAAGTCCAGCTGGGAAACTCCAGAAGAGTATCTTACAGGTAGTGTGTCAGGTACCACTGAGGATGAGATGTGGGTTTCACCTCTTGTTATCTCTGTCCTTAGTACAGTGACTGATGGCCAAGAAGCAAACTCGGATTTAATCAGGAAGCTCTCTGTGTATCTTTAAGTTAAGGTAGCACCTGCATATTTAAATCATGGTAACTTCAGATGTTCTCAGCTTTCCCCTGCCCCAGCCCCTGCAGAAACAACCCCCACTTCAAAGTAAGATGATCAAAGAGGAGAGAGCAGGGAGTGGTGGTCTTTCTGTTGTCAGTGGTCAGTGCAGGAGGAGAACATTGAAATATCGTGGTCACAGGGGAAATCAGAGGGACAAGCTTCGTTTTTTTCATAACCACAGAAAGCCTCTGAGAACACTCTCCAAACTGCAGGTACTGCTTGCTCCAGTGAAAACCAGCTGCTGCTGGTGTGGAAGGGGACAGACTGCTCTGTGCTCCTCAGGGTAAGAACAAACTCTGGCCAAGGACAGTGGAGGACAGCTCCTTGTTTTTAACAACACTGCAGTTCTGCAATGTTGCAAATGGCCTGGGGTGCGTTCAGAGAGACTCACCCCCAGTAACCTGCTGGGAAGATGACGTCGAGCACCTTGAGCCGCGATTCCCACCAGTGGCTCTGCAGAACTCAAGTATCTCAGGGTGAACACCCCAACGCTGACCTTCCTCAGAGGCCAAGTTTATTCTCAGTGGGGAAAGAAAACCTTTCACAGTTACCAGATTAAGCTGATCAAGAACTAACAAGAACTGGAGAAGCAACAGGAATGGCCTCCTCCACTCTGCCTCCAGAGAAAAATCTGGCTTTTATTACAAAATTCCAGCCTCGAGCTTCCTCCCACAGGATAGACCAAGGAGGCCCAGACTTGTATGAATTAACCAAAAATAACACTTCCAGGGAGGGAGAGGATGACTGAGGGGATTGCTGATGGGATACAGAGACCTCCTTCTCACCAGCTCAACTCCAGAAGTCAGGAGTAAGGAGGAAAAGCCTCTGGCTTCAAGCTGTTCGGTGTCCTTAGCCGATTTACTGGGAAGCAAGTGACTGCCACAAGTACCAACACATCAGGCAGCCCCAAGCAGCAGGGAGAAGAGCAAAAACTGTCCTTCCAGCCCCAGCATTAATCCATTTTAAACAGCTGTCGGTCGCACAGTGGCAAGGCTCAGACTGATAGCGAGCTTCAGTCTCCAGCAGCAAATATGTTTAAAAATAGCCAAAGCAAACAGGATACTGTTTAGAGAGGGAAGGAGGCATGCACCTTTTCGGCTGTGTTTGGCCAGCAGCAGGGATAGCATCTGGTCAATCCTGACCATCGCCGCTACGCATCCTCATTGCTATGGCGATATCCCGTAAACGGACCAGGGACCAACAGCTCCCTGCAGCAAGGAGGTAAGGACTGTCCTCAGGTAGTGGCACTGCATTAGAAGGAGGAAAACAAGAGACCTGTGCAGGCGAGCTGAAGGCTCACTAGAGCATGTAAATGTTACCTTAATTTGTGCATCAGCACTTAAAAACCACAAGAACTGGAGCTACACAAGAGCAAAGCAGATGAACACAGCGTGTCTGATTCAGCCCGGGGAGACAGCGGGGACTGAGCTGGGAAGCACACACAAGCGTTAGCGGGCCAAGGCTACCCCAAATGCTGCTGCTATTTTCTGGGTGAACCCCAGCAGAAACTGAAGCAGATGTCCGGCAACATGATGCTGGGCAGCAGCAGAGCATCCTTGGAGCAACCTCGGGCAGGACAGGGAGCACCACGCCAAGCTTAAGCACTGAAGCAGGGAAAAGCAGCTCAGAGAAAAGGACCACCGGAGCCATAAGAAGCCACCAGTGATGAGAGATCTCTCCTGGAGATCTCAGTCACCACCGTGGGCCTGCGGAGCAGCAAAGGATCTGGCTCGGGGACTAGAAGTAGCACAGACTTGTGCCTCTAAGCTGTTACAAAGTGAGGCTTGTTCGCCCTGCCCTTGTGCAAGATGGAGAAAGGGGGAAGGGAAGCACGTGCTCCCTCCACCTTCTTGCAAAGAGTCTTCACAACCTGAGGCCTCTTACAATACTGGTTCCCCCACTGCAGTGAAGTGGCCGCGAAGAGAGGCTTTACTCAAGGTAGTACTTTGGTGATGTAATTGAAGACAACAGGATTAAACTGAAAGAGGCAATTTATGTTGTGCAACAGGAAATATTTCCAGACGGTAAAGTCTGTTGGGCTCCAGAGCGTTTTCCCAAGGTAAGCAGCAGAACTGGAATCTCCATCCCTTGACTCATCTGTCAAGGGTACGTGAGCAGTGAAAGTGTGGTGTGGAGAACGCGCTCGCACAAGGAGAGAGACCGGGCAGGGCCCCTGGTCTTTGCTTTTACAGCAGTTCTATGTAAAAGCAGGGACCCAGCATTTGCTTTTGCATGGAACAACGTTCCCTTAACAGAACAAAAAGCTGAGATTTAGGGCAAGCAAGAAAGCCAAAAAAAACCCTCTTGGTGGTACACAAGACCCTTCAGTTCCCACCATGATCTCACCGTGAGTGGGTTTCTCTTGTCTTGCTTTCTCCTCTGCAAGTCGCAGAAAAAAGCAGATATGAAGGGACTGATTCTTATCTGCCCTCAACTGCTGTAAATCAGGAATAACTTCACTGAAATCAGTGGAGTGATGTCAGCTTAAAATGAAGTAAGTTCACACTTAGATCCGAAATAATTAAGGATGAAATGATGTTCATCTCCCACTATAGCACCCATAGGTGAAGTTTTAGGATAGTTTAGAAACAGACTACTGAGAACTGCATTTGAGACAGAGGCTCATCTCTCAACACCTATATATAAGGATGGATTCCAGGACTTCAGGTCCTATCCACCCTTCAAGCACCCAAAAGCGGCACCTGAAGTGCAGTTAGCCCGCTCAGTCACCTTGCACAGGCAACGATTCAATTCAGCTCAGAGGTGTCTGTTGGACTCGTGCAAAAATGTCAGTCTGTCACTCCATTTCCTTTCATATTAAGAAACACAGAGCACAGTTCCAGGTAAAGACTGTTTCTTCAGCTCCTCAGAGGTGCTGGGAGTGACTCCTCCTACAGCTTCTCTCCTCCCTCTGTTGCATGAGCTCATTAGCCTCTTGGCTACGTCTCTGCTAGTAAACTAAACCATGCCAGAGCCCATTCTTCAGCCCTGAAGCCAACTGGCACGGCCTGGTGCCTACATATTATTAAACTTTCTTACACTCTGAAACAAGGCGGACGCATCCAAACTGCCTTTCTGGAGCGTCCTGGACCATCCTAACTCCCAGCAACACCCAGAAGTTGTCTCAGACCAACCCACGTGTATCACCAGCGTGGTAGCACAGACCATCAAGACCAGCTCACTAGTAGAGGTATAAGCCAGCTGTGGGGAACGCTGAAAGTGAAGAATACTTTTTGAAAAATCAGTAAGGAGTAGCACAGTACTCAGAAAGAGTCTGGGAGATAGGAAGACCCAAAAAAGTATTTCCTACTCAACTCAATTTAAAAAAAAAGTGGCTTTCTTATAGGAACTGTGAAACAAACTTTGAGCTTTTACCTAGAAACTGACTCCAGGCAACGCTGTCAGCGATGTCTCCTGGGTCCCCCATCGCTTATGGCAGCAAGACAAGGGATGCCAGGGCTGGACAGGGAGCTCGAACGTTCCCCGGCCATGGGAGGTGATGTGGTTCGGCTGGAGGCTGGGGCAAAGGACTGACGTGCTCAGGGTGTGCCCAAAGCCCCCTTCCTACCTTCCCCATTTTGGACCTTCTTCCACTGCATTCCCTATGGGGAGGGGGGGCAGAAAGGACTCTACTGCAAAGCTAACATAAAATGAGGGGGTGTTGAGGAAGCAACAGGAATCGAGCAATGACTTGGAGGTAAACACACTGTACACAAAGCCTTAGGATCATTTTCCCAGGGCCAGCTCCAAGGCTTTTTCCCCCCCACTTATAATTAGCTGGTAAATACTGAATATATAATTGACCTTCCAAAACGCTGCTGAGTAGCTGGAGGTGTTGGGAACCAACCCTGCCTGTGAAGACCCTGGGGTTGTGCAGCACTGACTCTATCTGCCAGTGTATAACGCTCTGCAAGCGCTTTTTTCCCTCACTTACTGACACGTTGAAATTTACTGCCCTGTGTCAGTGAGTTCAAGAAAGCCTTTTAACTCTGAAAGCTCCGGGAGCCGGCTCCAGCACATGCTTCAGGATTTCTCCGCCAGTTTGTTACGCCTTGTTTGTCCAAGAAACAGTCAAGACTGAACGAGTCAGGAATGACAGAAATAGTACATGAAGTCACAGTCGCTCTAGTTTAAAGCACAAACATTTGTGTCGTTTTCCTACCAAATAAATAAATATATGTGTGTTTAGCGAGCAAATAAGGAAATGTCAGAGGAAAGGCATTACAGGCAGGTTTTTACAGATGCCAGCTGATTTGTGCCTGCTCCTCCAAGCGAGCGTAATACAGATTCCCACAAGTATCAGTTCTTTCTGGTCAGAAAAGCAATCTCCGGGACCGTACACACCCACAAACCCCTTGAACGCTACAGCAAGCAAGCCTTAGGAAAAACCCGTAAACACTAGGCTGAAGCTGAAAGGCAAACACGTAAGTGAAAATGCTGAGCACCCCCTGCTCTTTGCCTCACCTCCATTCACTGCCTTCCCGGCTTCTGTACAGCCCCACGCTTGTTTCTCCATCCCTTAAATAGCTCTTTTTTCCATCAGTCATATCAAGCCACCAGCATCTGCAAAACAGCATCAATGCCAGCCCTCGCAGATGCTGACCTCTCCTATGGAGTGAGACCCACGCCGGGCTCCCCGGCCGAGCTCCCTTCCCCGTCCCTCCCGCATGCCACAGGACGGCACCGCAGCCCCTTGCCCACCCGCCGCCCAAACACGCAGCACCGGCATCCCGCAGCCGCTTCGCTGCCGACCACCTGCATGGATGGGACCACGGCTGTCAGCGGTGAAGTTTGCAAGAGAGAACGTCTTTGCTCTCGCCTTAGGTTCGCAGCAGCCTGGGAAGTACAGCCGAGCTGCTCAGAGAGAAGAAAGTTGTTTTACCGTTCGGTTCTTCAGCGCTGCCGGCAGTGGGCTGGTTGCTGAGCCCGTGGGGATGGCGAGAGCAGGAATGCGGTGTGACAGGCGAGAGCGTGAGGTATGCCCCTGCCCTCTCACATCCTCCCCAAAAGCCGCCGGCTGGGAGGGCGGACGCCTTGTGCGTCTGCGGGAGGAGAGGAGAGCGGAGCGGAGTGCGGGAGCGAGTGTCGGGGAGGGCAGCAACAGGAAATGACACAGAAATTTTACCAGGCTCCAATCCAAACTTGGCCCCTGACATGAAAGAAAGGGGAGGTAATTTGGGGGGGTGAGGGGGGCAGAGAAGAGAAATTTTTCCCCCTCATTAACCAGCCTAAAAATCTGCTGACTGGAAAAAAAACAGCACTGTGACAAGTTTTATTAAAGCACGGAATGAATGGGGGGGGGGGGGGGGGAGGGAATTCCCATCAGAGTTTATTTATTTGAGCAGGAGCGGTGTGATGATGTTAGACACTGAGAGCAAAATGCCGTTTGCAGCAGCCTTCCAGCTTTTCTAAACTCCTCGAATGCTCCAGCTCATGCCTGACGGCAGCAGGCAGGAAGCATCATCCCCCTCGCACCCCGTGGGCCAGCTGCTGCCTGCGAGAGCCCAGCTAATTCTGCCTGGGGTTGCAGGCAGTCGCTCCGAAACGCAGCACTGCCCTCAGCTCTTGGTCCATGGGAGACGGGCCAGGGCTGCTGGGGTCCTGTGTCCAGCCTGGTGAGGAGCACACAGCTTCACGTGCCTCGGGAGTGGCAGCCCAAGCATCAGCGAGGCATGACAATGGCATGACCCACAGAAGTAGAAAATCACGCTGGGTGTGTGGTCAACCCTTTGCCTCGATGGATGCAAGATACTGCCTTAATTGAACAAAGCTGGATGGATATCTTCCAGCAAGGCAAATCCTCTGAATGCCTCTCTACATGCTGGGTACAAGGGGACAATGACTATTGAACTGGGTGGCAGTTTTTAAAGCATCCTTTAGACCTAACACCTGGTAGGCATGTGTCCTTGCAGGCAGCCCAGACCTAGCTTGACTTTGGGCTTTCTGCAAATCCCACCTGCCTTTGCAGTAGGCAGTGCCATAAACCCTTTGGTAGGAACCCATGGCACTTTCTAAGGGGTCCTCTTGTCTTCCTGATTTGGGACCCACACCACCACTGTAGGGTGGATGAGATGTCCACACAACACGTCATTATAGACTGAGGAGCAGGTCAAATGGAAGTGGGTGAATCACCCCTCATCCTGCTCAAAGATGTCCCACCAGATACAGTAAGCTCTAGGGACAGCTGACATCCAGGTCTAAGATCAGATTCAACTGTTTCCTGGAAAGAAAATATAAACATAGTCATTCTGGCCACAAATTTGAAAGTGGTGGGAGATTTTTTTTCCTTAAAACTGATCTTTCTCAGGGTAAAGATGGCCTTACTGAGACCTCTCCACTCCCCAATGCGTTTAATAGGAATATAATATTCCTGTTAAAATAAGAATTTTAAAATATTCCTATTTAATAGGGATATCTTAAGGCCAGGTGAGATCAGTCATTTGATCATTTCAATCACCTGGTCTGATCGCCTGCATAGCTGAAGCCACAGAGTGGTGTCCCAAACCAACACCAGAATCGCTATGAATTATGGCACATCTTTCAAGGAGACATCCCACCTTGAACCAGAGACTTTCGGCGAAGGACGAAGATAAGTTATTTCAGCGGCTATCACCCTGTCAAGAAGAAAGGCTGCCTTTTTAATCTGTATTCATCTGGCCTCACTCTCCACCCTCAACCCAGGCCATCACTCATCAATCCACTCCAGAAAGCTACAGATCGGGCACGGACAGAGAAGGGCTGCAGCCCACCAAGGTACAGCCCAACCTCAGTTTACCCTCAGCACAGCAGGAATATTTCAAGCCCAGGCATAGCTGGGGCTCCTCCAGTATTTTGGTTGAAAGCATGCAGGCCATGCAGCTCCAAGTGGAAACTGGAGCCTGCTGTTCCCTCGCCACGTAGGTTCAACCTTACAAAACCACAGACAAGTTTTCTTGTCCTGAATAAATAAAATTAGCTGAGCTTTTTTAGTCTCTCACGGTAAGGCAGATTTTACAGACAGACCACAAATCGTGCCTGTCACTCTTTCGAGATCCATTTCCATTGCATCAAAGTCCTTTTTGAAATGTGCCTACCAGAACTGGATGTGGTATTACAGTAATGATCTCACCTATGCTGTAAATTTTTAACACACTTAGACTGGTATCCAGTTGCTCCATCAGAAGCATCTCTCTCTCCGCTGTGCCTTTGTGAATGTGGTAGAGTGTTAACAAGCTGAATTAGGGATTTATTGTTATAGTATCGTTTTACTCCAAACTCCAACCTTAAATACAAAACACTTTAAGATTTGGCATTTATACAGTGTTCAACACATGCTTTGATCCAAACAAGGGCTTTGACCTGCCTAACCTTTGGTGTATTTTTTTCGCTCTTGTGAATGACTTGAGCACAATCTTAAGGTATCGGTTGTCACTCCCTTAAGAAGAGGTTATTTTCAATTAATCAAAGAAATATAAACAGAGCCTTGTATTGAGTTCAAATAAGCTCAGAATAGTTATGCCCTTAAAACAGATGTCTAAGGCTGTGTCTCCTCTCAGATCAGAGCTGGTGACTGTCAAGAAGAGGTCTTGCAGATCTGTTTGCTCAACCAGCTCAAAAAACTACTGTCAGCTCCAAACCCTGACATACTCCAGTGTGACCCATTGAAGTCAGCAAACAGGGCAGCCCATGATACAGGTTAGGGGATCCAGGCCAAGATCAGATTTGCAAGGTCTTTATAGATTAGAGAGAACAGTGGAAGGGAATTAGATAGCACCATACTATTTCCAAGTAAGGAGAGCCCTGTATCAAGCCCAGCATACTATACCTGTTTCCCCACGGTTCTGATCCTGACAAGGTAAAATAATAAAAACAGAAGATGAATAGACTGTAAGAGACTGTTGGTGCACCTTGTAATGAACTAAACAGGGTCGGGGCCGGTCTTCAGCCCTGGGGCCAGCAGGCGCAGTCCAGCCACACACACGTTGGAGGCTAAGTGCCCTTAACCCCCGAAAGAGAATGGCCCTATCCAGACCGCTTGTTGGGAATGAGCTCTGGCCAATGCTGATGTTCAAGCCATGCCAGAGAGCTGCCGCTGGACTGGGATATACAGGGACCACAGTAAAATTTAACACCATGGATAAAAGTTTTCCAGTGGCAGGGCCCTGGTGCTATTTAATTAACTTAACGAATTAACTAAAATATAGCTTGTCTCAGAATGACAAGTTATCCGAAAGCCCCACAAGACTTTCTCTTCATCCCGAAGCCTTGGATAACTGCAAGCTTGCCCCTGTGAGTCTCAGACTTTTCTACACAGCTTTAACATCCTTATTTCTTGTGCTTTGGACACTGATTATTGTCCATAAGCTGTCCAAGGCAAGGAGCACATCTACCCCTAGAGCTTTGCCCTTGCAGTTCAAAGTGCAAGTGCAGCTCCTTAAATCCATGGGGTAGGATGTATCTCCACTCAGCTTGGCCATCTCAAAGGTAGATCTGAAGTAAATACCTGTGCTGTCCCTCTGTAGTTAATAGACACTGGCACTGGTGGAGCATAATTTGTCTTACCCAAACATAGTTTAAGACAGGTGAGATGAATCACCTCCGGAGCTGCCCCTCCTGCTCCAGGGATTACAAGGGGAGCCTAGCTAATTCTTTCAATCTCTGCACCTAATTTTTCAGTGTCTAACATGGGAGCCAAAAGCAAGATATGTGTTTGCCTGGCATAGAAGAGCACAGATTATTTCGTATCTATTAAATAAATATGATAATAGTGTCATCATGCCTTCTGATGCCAGAAACAAGTAATCTTGTGTAGCCTCTGAACGAGGTAGACTCTGATTAGGCCATTAGGTTTCATGCAGTTGCCACTGGAACCCAATAAGTTGTGTGACACTAAAGCATATCTTTTCAGCAGAGCATCCACTCTGGATCACAAGGTGTCAAGAGAGGGGAGAAGCCACCGTGTCTTTCATTAGTTCATTATCCTGAGAGTAATAAATGAGTTTTCAATGCGAATTAATTGGGGTAGCCTCCTGTACTTGGATTTGTTGTACATTTACGTATATAATTAAATATCTCTTTGCTAGGTGCCATTTTCTCTCTCTAAAAATACTTAGTGTAATCAGTCAGCTTTCAAACTTCTGATACACTAAGCTCACTCACAAATAGCACCTGGAAAAGGTATGGACAACACGTTTGAGAGTAGTCACTTTGCAGTTAGCTTCCTTGACAATGAACATTACATTTCTATTTTTACCTAAAAATAAGACAGGCAGCAGGCAAAAGGCGTGCCTCAAAAGGACAGGTTTTGCCTGTTTATTTGTGAGGATGTGCAACATGCAATCCCTTTCTGATAGTCATTTACCTGTGAGGTGTTTAGTTCTACAAGGTTTAGCTGTCCTACCCAGACAAGCAACTAATGAGATTCTAGAGAGAAATAACACAATTTTCATTTGGGTGCTATATAAAAGGAATGAATAAGGGCTTTGTTTTACTTGTTTGTCTTTTTTTGTCTTGCTTTTTTTTTTAATCAGAACTGTCCAGACCTCAGTTTGAAATCCAATGGCATCATGGTCCACAGTGGAAACCAGTGGGACCTGTGGATGAATGACCTGCACTGCCCTGGACAGGGCTAGAAGAGGGGAGCCAATCTTTTTCATCCTCTTGGTAGATCTATAACTAAAACCACAACACTAACGATGTGCCAAAACATTGTTTTTATTAGCTACACTCTCACCTTGTTCTATCATTCAGGGGAAACTATTTCTATTTGAAAGACTATCTTAAACCACTTACAGAAGCAGGACTAAGGTCTGGTGATTTCAAGCAGAAGGAACAGTCTTACATACAATTTTTTTGTTCAATACCTTTCATTTCGTGCTAGAATGTCTGAATCCCACAAGCAAAACTATAACGCCACAGAGACGAAGCCTCTTCTGGCTTTTGCAGTTTCATAGAGATCACCGCCGTTTTCACACGTTAACATTAGTTTACCTGCTATTTTATAAAAAAATATTACTACACCTTTCCAGGCATGTGTGCTCCTTCCCATATTATTTTTGTTATTTATGAAGCCAGCTACACAGACTTCACAGGCAAATGACCTTTAAAAATGAATGAATATCTGTAACATTTACATCCTACTTATTTTACAGCAGGAGAAAAGCTGGTTTCAGCTTCCCCTCTCTCCCCACCCCCCCCCCAAACAAATAAGAATTGTTTCTCTGAAGTCCGTCCCTCTGCAGAAAAATCTGACCTACAAATGGCTTTCTCATAACTCAGCAGACTAGTTTAGTCCTCAGATGGATTTATCATTAACCACATAAGCACATGTTGTCCATTCTGTCCAACCTAATGAATGTGCTATAAATAAAATATCTCTAAAAGCAGGTTTCACCATACTTATCCAAGCTGTTGCTGCAAGTCCTTGTAACTCCCAAACGCACTTATGTTAGAAACATTAATCACTTGATTATAATTCAAAGCATCAGCTCTCTACAGCTGAAACTCCCTAGCACTTGACTTTGGCTAGACCTCTAACCTCAACTTATCACTTTCAGGCGTACTCCACATTTTCTTCTCCAATCTGTCACTAATGTAGAAGAGACATGGGAAGTCACTTTTGAAAGGTATTTTTAACCTAGGAGTGTCTCATTAAAAGGAAAACTTAGTATGGAAACTCTAAAACAAAACCTTTCCCATTTTACTTGGCATAGCAATCTGAAAATACCAGAGGTGCATTTCACCACAACCCATGTCATTTAAAACCCAAGCAATGTAAAGAAAAAAGGAAATTATTTTAGAAAAGACACTGTGAGTGTAATTCCTACCCATCCCACAAACAATTTATATGATCATAGGATTATCTGTAGGGCTTTGTATTCTCCATCTTGAATGAAGGAAGCTGAATCAAGCCATCTATTAATTCTGACTTGCCTGCTCATTCATTAAGAGTGTACATGGACAGTTTGGGTTGTTTTCTACTTATTTCAGCTGACAATATTGAGATCATATTCCGTCTTGACCAAAGTTTTTAAAAGCCCAGAGAAACAAAAGATTAATTGTAGGAAATTATTTTTAAACATCATATGCTTTAGTCTGGAAATAGAAAGACAAAGATAAAACTCCCAAAAGGAAAGTCACAGCTAATAAGAGCCTGAGAGGAAATGATCACACATTCTCAGTTCTTCTGATGGATGTTCTTCTAGCCTTATTAATCAGAAGTTTGTGATGTCGATAAATCACTGAAGTATGATAACAGATGAAGGTAAGTTTAGATGTAAAATGATCCATGGTGAAGGATTACAATAAAGGAGGAAAAGGAGGGGGAGCCAAATACAGTTTTATAAACTGCATCCTCAGCTTGTGAGGACTTGAGCTAACAAATGTCATTCCTTTTCTACATTATGTAGGAGATTAAGAACGTTTCTCAATGTATAACTGCTGGGAAGCCTCTGTAGCACCTTCTCCAGTTACTCCAGGAGGTTTACATTACATCAATTGCTTTATTTTTCCATCAATTATGATTTCATTTACAAAGAGGAACTTAAAAGTACCTTTCTTCTTTTAACCTCTTTTGGAGGAAGTAAGCTCCAGCAGCAGAAAAGGAGAATCCAGGCAAAACACTGATGGTTTTGACCTTCCAAGGTTTGTCAGATTCTGCTTTGAGATTCCAGCAAGTTTTCTAGTATGACCTTATCCTGCCTGAATGATCCTGTGTCACAGAGGTGTCAGCAAGGTCTCCACGCCTCCAATTAGTCTATATATAGCGCTGTTGGTTTCTATATTCAGCAAAACCACCCAGCTATCAATCTACATGTATCGCAGTTTGTGGTTTTCAAGGAAAGCATTTCCCAGAGCACTTCAGAAGTAAATAAATGTATTTGAGATGCTATTACTGATGAACCAGTTCCATTCTCTGCCTTCTACTAGCGGTTTTTATGCTGCAGAAGACAGCCCTGGTCATCCGAAGCAAACCAAAGCCATGCTTATACACTGCAAATTCAGAA
Source organism: Balaeniceps rex (assembly GCA_013401315.1). Classification (NCBI taxonomy): domain Eukaryota; kingdom Metazoa; phylum Chordata; class Aves; order Pelecaniformes; family Balaenicipitidae; genus Balaeniceps; species Balaeniceps rex. The sequence continues at coordinate 216,993 of VYZW01056437.1, read as the reverse complement.
AGGAAGGTTGTTAAAACAAGGCAATTTGCCAATAAGGCAAAATTCGCCTTGAGCACTGAAAGCCAGAGGCATACCAGACACCTGGGAGAGAAAGGACAGAAGTGCACTGGATGCCTTTGGATGCTTTCAACTGAAATACAAGTTTGGGTGCTTCCCATGTAGGTTTTAATCAGTTTTGCCACGACACAGAGAGATCTCCAAACTGATGCCCTACCAAGCTGGCAATGCTACCTCATCCTGCAGGACAGCACTTGGTAGGCAAATGCATCAGCTTGGCCCAGATACAGCAAAGCTATGCAAGGGACACTGCTTCTTGAACCGATAAGCCCTACCGACAGAGCACGTTAGCGTGGATGCACTGTGGGTATCGTCTTACTCCATGTGGAGCCAGCCCAAACACCTCCATACCACACTGTGTTCTGCAGTAATATAAATTGGGGATTACAATTAAGTTTTACTACAGTCCTCAGAGCTTCCCTTGCTGGGACTATAGCTGAGGTGTCTCTGGCACCATCTACCCAAACGCTTCCAATTCTAGGTTGCAGCAGCTAACAGGGAGATAGATCAGCTGTGGAGTCAAAGGGACAGCCTTTGAAGTGATGAGATATTCCGATAGAAAATAAGGACAACTTATCCCTGTAATGACTGCGTGGTACTCCATGGAATAGTGGGGGTGGCATTTCTGTTATTTCTGTGTGTGCCAAGGTTTCTATATGTAGCTATGTTTAAAGGGAAGTACTGAAAACACACATGAATGGACATTAAATTACAGCATTTTCCTCCAGGCTTTCTAAGCCATCATGAGCAAGAACAGGAGACAAGTACATGTTAACATAAATTCTAAGCTGAGATGTGTATTTTTACCCATACAGAAACTGAAAGAGTGGAGAAGAGGGAAAATTAAGAACAAAAGACTACAAGAAGAAAAAAAAAGAGAGAAAAAGAAAGAAAGCCCTAGAAATAAGCTCTAGCATCTGAGAAAAAGAAAGCAGAATACCTGGTGTCCAGTGATGCAATTCTGAGGTCTGCTGCGAATGGATGCATGAATCTGTGGCATGGAAATGAATCAGAATTACTGTCCCAGGGAACACACTCCACTGCAGCAGTCTAACTCGTCTCAGGGGGATATGTAAGACTTACGGATCTGATTCTGCCATATGATTCTTGCCAGATGTCTGGCTATAGACAACTGATCACTAGCAGACTATCTTAAGATAGTCTTCAGCTGAGACACACCACTTCCACCCCGAGAGCACTTAATTCTTAAAATGCAAAGAATTGAGTGCTTGCAATCAGCATAAGAATAACCTTAAATTATACCTTCGTGCTACAAAGCCTCTGCTCTTGAAATATGGAGGCAGCTCAAAGAAATAAAGGGGTATCCAGGCCCTCTTTCTCCTGCTCTTGAATGAAGTATGGTATAGATTTCTAGCTCTGGATTCAGGCCTGGAAGCACATCTGGAAGTGTCTATCCTTGCATGCATTAGATTTGTGCTACATTCAAGAAATCATGACTTCCACAAATATCACGGATGATGAAGAAGATTCCTGGCCTGAAAAAATATTATTGTTTATTATGTTACCTTGAGACTGACTCCTTAAAAGCTGCTGATACCACAGCCATGACCTTTCAGCTGCGGAGCCTCAGACTGCCATACTTCCTGTGAAGTCAACTGTTTGAAAATCCACCCCTGAGCTAAGACATCAAAATCTTCCCAAACCACATGGTTCTTCTGCATTTGGCACAACGGCAAAAAATTACATCTATCAACCAGGAGTCACCTCACTGCAATACTCAACCAGTGTCCCTTACCTGCGAGAGGGAAGGAATTGCAACACGAGAAAAGGGGAGTCTTTGGCAACACACTAAGAGACAAAAGAACAAACACAGCCCTTCTCAGCAAGCTCACCTGGCACAGTAGGCATGGGTCTTCCAGCGCCAGTGTTGTGATGATCGTGAAGAAACCCCCTCCTGCCTGGCATGGCATTTGTTGAATTGAATAGCTAGAAAGACCTTTAAAGTTGGAGGTGGAGCTACCTCTGGTCACAGAAACAGCGACGTCTCCAGCAGCAGCACTGCTGCTAGGAAGCATTACATAAATGAGTTCATGTCAGGTCACAGTCAGAAGATGGTCGGAGGCAGGAACACTCCAGTAGGCATTATTTTTCCACAGCACAGCCAAAAGCAGGCACTTTTTTAAAAGCAGTACAACACCACTGTGGTTGCAGACACCATTTGTTAATAGCAGGACGGCTTCGCAGTTAGTTTGCACCACTGACTCCAACACCACCTTTGCTGCACTGAGTTGGTGAAAGTGACATAAATTTTCAATGAACAGTCATTTAAATTAAGGCACACAACCCACTGGGAGACCCTCTGTGGAAACCTCCACATTCTTGAGGCCAAAGATCTGTTCCCAGATCCAAATCCACTCAGTAGCTACTTAACTGTGAGCACATGCCACGTGTTAGAGAAGAAAACATGAGATCAAGGATCCTGTTCTTAAAAATTCAAAAGGCAATAATACACAGAGGAGCCATGAAAGCCTTCATCCCGCTTGCATAGCACTGCTGATGCTTTCTCATTTCTAATGGTGATTACAGAGGAGAAAGAAACAGAGTCCCATGAAAGGGCAGACTTTGTGAGGGGCTCAGCGAGGAGCGTGTTTGCTCTGTCAGGAGACCACAAGGCAGGGGCAGGTGTTCCCAAACCATACAGGGCATCCCAAGCCCAGAACTAGAAATGCTCATGGTCTTGGAAATGAGCAGGAAAATTGTACTGTGGCAATAAAAAGGGCTTCACAAATAGGAAACTTTGGGAACTGCTGCTCTTAAGGATTTTAGTTAGATGCTGGTAGTCATGTCTTGTTAAGGGTTAATTGACTGTATTCAAAATCTCAGTGTTGCATTTCACCCTTAGGAAGGTGATGAATTTGAGCAAGAGGCAGGAGGCTTAACATATAAGCAAGTTGCCATAAAAAATAGGACAAATAAAACCTATCTGACATCCCTGAAGCTTATACATTCTGCCCCAACTTGTTATCAGATGGCAAACCCTTCCCAGTAACGACAGCATGCATCAAAACTGGTCATTGCAAACAAGCATGGTCATGCTCAGTGAGAAATATCATGTATCTCTCTATATATAACACAGCTCTTTTTGGGTTTTAGCCATTAACCATTGGCCCATCTGTATAGCCAGAACTCAGTCTTGCTGACATGTTCTGGACTCTGAGCTATGACTCCTGAATCAAATATCCCTTCTTCCTGACTTATCCCATGGTAACAGTTCAACCTGAAATCCCCAATGCCTCAGAGAAGGAATCTTTCCAACGTACAGTAGTACAGCTGACAATGAATGCTGATGCTAAGCTCCCATGTACTGCTATTTCTGAAGAATGCCTTTCAGGTTGGGCTGGTTACAACTATGGGACAGATATGGACATGGAGACATCGTGATACAACAAACTCAGCCAGCTGAGAACATCACTGCACATCAAACCTCTCCACTATCTAGTCCAGCTTCCTGAAGAATTCTGAAGTTATTCCTGTGCCCTGATCCTCATCTTTGTCATCTGCACCCAGGATATCTCCAAGACATACTAAAGGTCCAGAAGAAGACAACGGTAAGCAACTATGATCCTCTGGCTCAATGGAAAGAGAAATAAGGGTCTCATCAAAATGGTGGAATGAATTCCTTTAGGAACTGCAGACTACTTCAAATCTCATCCCCTTTCACTAAAAGTTCATGGTGCGATTCTTTAGCATGTCCTATGTGAAATAAAATACATAAGAGGATACACATTTCACAAAAATCAAACCGCCTTAAAATCCTATCAAAATAATACACTGCACTTCAAACATTCCTCCCCAGAGGGGAGGCTGTGAAAACAATAGTTGAAAGATGTATAATCATTTCGCTTAATGTACTACTGGAAGACATTCAAATGCTCGTCTGATGAGTGCAGGAATAGAACAGAAAACAAAATAGTTCAGTTCAGGCCAGGTCAGGTGATCTGCCCAAAGATTCCTCCTATCCATTTTCTAAAGAAGCACAAAACCCAAGAGATTCTGAATGCAAACTGCTACTCAGAAGGGAGTATGATACAATAATAAAAAACAGCAGTCACATTTAGAATAATATTAAAAATTAAAAGCCCTTAGTGAAATCCAGTAGCTGCTTGGACGTATGCCCCCAGCTCACTGCAGCACAATGCTTTTCTGTAACTCCTGGAAGATTTTAGAAGGTGGTAAATAAGTTGATGCTCTCTGCACACTACGTGCATTAAAAAGGGTTAAATAGGCCTATCATCACATTAGAAAGGGGTAAATAGGCCTATCATCATAGGCTTGTCTGCTTAACATCAATCCCAGGCAAAAACACAGAACAGCTATGATGGGACTCAACAAATAAATAATTAATGTCCCTCAACAATGGTTAATGGATCTTGGGAAATTAATCCAGTCTCACATTTTCATGAGCCTAAAATGAGATGGATAAAAGTAATAGGGTTGATGCTTCTGAAAAGCACCAGACTTCAATTATTGAGTAATAAACTTGACTGGTTTAAAATCAACATAATGCAGCATAGATGAATTGGAGACCAGGTAACTGATACCTTTCCAAATGAAATAGTAAACTGCAACTGTTCACTCAGTGAGTGATCCTGCCTTACTATTTAATATTTTGCTATTTAATATTTTTACTGCTGACATGGAAGAAAAAGTTAAATTAGCACTTAGTAAATTTGTGAAAGTTTGGGGAAGTGTTATGGAATGAAGAGGAGGATAAACCAAAGCAATCCAGAAAGTAATCCAGTAAATTGCACACAAGCCAAGAGTATGAATTTCAGTACAGACATATGCAAAGTCCTGAATGGAAGATTAAACAGTGGAGATCTTGCTTCTCAGACATGAGAAAGGAGGCCAGAAGCAAACTGGAAAAAGCCTAGCTAGTTATAGAATCTAATTGGTTTAATAGGGACTACCAGTCTGACATCTTCAGCAGGGTAATGCATGTAGTAGAGATGTAATATCAAGTAGAGGCAGCAAAGAAATTATATATCATCCCAATTTGGCATCGGTGCAACTGCTGCTGATATTCGGAGCCTATTTCAGAGGCTGCAGGCACTAAGAAATGGGAAAGAATTCAGGGAAAATCCACAAGAATGAATGAAGAATTGGGAAACTTCATTCTGGAGAAAGACATGAGAAGACACACCTCTTTAATTTTACAAAGAAAAGGCTGAGAGGTTTCTTAATCACAGACTATAAGTATTTAAAGAGAGAATAAAAATTAGCTAACGAGGTTTCTTCAGCCTTAAGAGTGAAAGATCTAGGCCAATAGCTAGAAGTTGAATCTAGACATTCAGAACAGAAATAAATCCAGTTTCTTTTACAATTTTGCAAGGGTTGTGGGATACTCACAGTCACTTGGAACCTTCAAATCAACTTTTTTAAAGTTTCACTCCAGCTCAAACAGCAATTAATTGAGGGAGGTCTTATGGCCTCTTGGTCTTGGTAACCCATCAGTTGACAGGGCTTCAAATGCTTCCGTGGGAGGCTATTTTACAACCTAATAAAAGTCATCTTTGCGAAAAGCTTCATGGGATTCTGCTTTTTTCTTTAACACACTACTAATGGACCACACTGAGTAACTGATTCCCTTGTTTTCTCTTCTCATCAAAGGACAATTAAAATAATGATCTTTCAGCAGTAATAGATAATAACACCTTTTCTAACACTTGTAAAGAATGATCAGAGAATGAATCAAGCAATTACTTCTTAGTTCTTAGTCATTCCTCCTACTCAAGTCCCAAACCAACGTTCACTTAAGCACAGGAATATGTGATGAATGTTTCCTTCAGCCAAGCACTGGAGAAGGAGGAAACTTGGCATTTGTGACCCTCAGACTGCCATATTTTATGGTACCTCTACCCAAACCAGAAGACTCCACAGAGAAAACTAAGATTCTCACAGGGGCTGAAATAGATGTGCTCCTGTGGTTAACGATCACTCACTCTCTCCATCCTCACCTGCTTTTTGTCTGTGGCTTGTCCCTTTTGTCACTCATGCTTTACTTTGCCTCCTCATCTCAGTCCTGCTATTCAGTGTCTAAGCACTGTGCATGTTTCCTTAAGACCACAAAGAAGCAACCCCATTGTGTAAATGAAACACATTAAGACATTCCCTGCCCCAGGGAGTTCACAACTCGGAATATAAACCAGCCTTGTCGAACTGGTGGCCTGCAAACTGAATCCAGCACAGACAATCCCACCGTATTTCTTCCCGAGCCTTGCAGGAGACACGCACGGTGATGTAGCCTCTCCTGGGGCAGCACAGCAATGCCTAAGGGATGAATAACTTCTACTGGGCCTTACAGCTAGTGATGTACAGTGCCAACAAACGCATTGCGAAATGATAGCAAAATTGCTCTGCATTTCCTGTAACTCTTTCCCTGCCCCTCTTTCCAGATATGGGATGGGGTCCCCTGTCCAGCTGCTTTTGCCCAGATGTGTGCAGCAAGGCAAGCTGCATTGCCCCATCCCTTTTCCCAGCCAGCACCATGCTCTTCTCCCCTATCAAGGCTGCTGAACACCCACGATAAAGGTCAAGAGGTGAGAGATGACCCTGGGGACTGAATCTCCATTCTCAAAGCAATGATGGTAGTCCCCAAAGTGCAGTCTTGAAGTGCAGCTTTCACTGAGTAAATCCCAGGCCTCTGGAAACAGGCTGGGGAACAGTAAATTTAGTAAGGAAACAGGGACCCTACAACTCCTTATTGTTTCACCAGCCCTCTGTCTGAAATGTTTAATAGTACCAAGATACTTGCTAGAATCACAATACATGTTCAAATACCAGTACAATGAAACAGCATGTTGATGGGGACAGCCAGGAGGCGCTGGTATGGAGACTCCAGTGTGGGCAAAGTTGGACACACAGTAGATAAATAAGTGGGAGAGGCTGAATCGTAGTGGAAACCAAGAGAACTTACGTTTCCTCTAAATGGTGGACTTCATGGACCTAGATTTGAGAGCAGCCCTGCTGAGAAGGACTTGGGGGTACTGGTGGAAGAAAAGGTGGACATGAGCCAGCAGTGTGCGCTTGCAGCCCAGAAGGCCAACTGTATCCTGGGCTGCATCAAAAGAAGCGTGGCCAGCAGGTCGAGGGAGGTGATTCTGACTCTCTACTCGGCTCTGGTGAGACCCCACCTGGAGTACTGCGTCCAGCTCTGGAGCCCTCAGCACAAGAAGGACATGGAGCTGTTGGAGCGGGTCCAGAAGAGGGCCACGAAAATGATCCGAGGGCTGGAGCCCCTCTGCTACGAGGACAGGCTGAGAGAGTTGGGGCTGTTCAGCCTGGAGAAGAGAAGGCTGCGGGGAGACCTTCTTGCGGCCTTTCAGTACTTAAAGGGGGCCTATAGGAAAGATGGGGACAGTCTTTTTAGCAAGGCCTGTTGTGACAGGACAAGGGGTGATGGTTTTAAACTAAAGGAGGGGAGATTTAGGCTAGATATAAGGAAAAAATTTTTTACAATGAGGGTGGTGAAGCACTGTGACAGGTTGCCCAGAGAGGTAGTGGAGGCCCCATCCCTGGAAACCTTTAAGGTCAGGTTGGACGGGGCTCTGAGCAACCTGATCTAGTTGATGATGTCCCTGCTCACTGCAGGGGGGTTGGACTAGATGACCTCTAAAGGTCCCTTCCAGCCCAAAGCATTCTATGATTCTATGATTTCAAAATGAAGCATCTACAGACTGGTGCAATCACCAGGACTCTAGGTAGGGCCCCCAGACTGAACTGTTTGGCACCATTTTCTGTGATTCTGATTTATCCAAAATTTGCCAGATGAAAAGTTGAAAAGTATTAGTGCTTTGGAAAGCATGATCTCTCCCAAGATGATCACCATCCCAGCACTGAGCTTACATCATAGCCAGCCCTCCTTCCAAATCATTAATAAGGATCTTAAGCAAAAACAGTTTAACATTGTTCCCTACTGCTCCCCTGAGGTGTCTCCCACCGAGTGTTGGCATTTATTCATCACTATGTGTTTCTGGTCCCTCCAGCCTGGTTTCAGTCCATTTTATAATCTTCATCTCCAGTCAATCTAAATTAATTTTTCAGCTCAGTCTTCATGAAACAATACATTAATTGCCTCAGTACATGAACAGACATCTTATTTACACAGATTAAATGACCACATTCTTTTCATCTACTTGGTCTGCAGTTGGATCAAAGTAAGTGATTAAGTTACGTCTGGATTTGCTTCTTACAAATCTATGCATGTGTCATTCATGTTCCTTTTCAATGGTAAAGTTAACTTGTGTAGAGGGTCTGCATACTTCCTACATGCCACTAAAGGAATTGAATTAATAACTAAAGTGTGCTCTGAGTCACACAGAAAACTCAAGAAACTCTTCTTCACCAGGGATGAGGTTTGCTTTAACTGCTTACAGATTTACTTTGTTTGGTATTTTCTCCATTATTCTGTTACAACAAACTTCACCCCTTACTTTTTCCATCATTTACATTCTGGTTTGGCAACTATCTGGAGGGTTAGCTAACATACACATGGCTCCATGTGAATGCATGGCACAGCAAATTCTTCTTTCCTTATTTAGACTGTTTTACTAGAGATGGAAGCTGAAGTTATTGGATAGTTACTAGCTCTTTTAATGACTGCTGTTTATTCGTAAAGATCAATACAACATATTTTCCTCTATCCTCTGGTTCTTGTTTGATTCATCTGTTTTTCAGAGATAACTGTACGTGAGCCAGCTCCTTGACTAATTGCAATAAAAACATAGCAGGCAGATTTGGTTTCCCAAGTTTTATTTCTAAGATTTTCCTGTTTCCCATATCCCTGAAACTCGTCTCACAGAGGTCCTATCCTGCCCCATTCCCAATGTATTCAGTTAACGTTAGTGTCAGGAGATAGCAGAGATTCAGTAAATCCAGCAGTGAGAACTTCAAGTTCTCATTCTGTGGGGCTTCCTAATGCTGTTAGACAGTTTGAGGTCTAAAACAGGATGAAAGGAGACAAGGCGAGGTAAATATGTCACTTCCACTCATAGCTCTGCTTATGGACGTTTCTCAACTTGGTGAAAGTCAGCTAACCCACAGGAATAGCAGTAAGGTATCTTGGCACATGAAAAAGTTAGTGCCTAGAGCCACTCTTTGCAGAGGTCAGAAGTCTTTTTTCCACCACATATAATAGAGGTCACCCCAGTAATAAGAACTGGATTCTGGATCAGTTTAATGTCTGAATCATCAACTTTTGTGATTAAAGGGGGGATCAGGGTCATGAAGAAAGAGCTCTTCATTTCTTTGTATCATTCCATAAAACATAAATGTGAATTTCCATCAGCAGAAATGAAACAGCTGTTTCAACAGAGTTCTTGAAGTTGAGAGACACATACATACCCCAAAAAAGCCAAACATCTGAGCAGGAAAATGATGTAAATTGAAGAAAATTACGTGGCCTCTACAAGGGGCCCTACCCTTTTAAAGCAGACAGACAGCTCCAAAGAGAGATGAAGAGAACAGCGTGTTCCAGCTGCCCTGGGACTCAGACTGGCATAAATGTAATAACTGGCCAGGGCAGTTCTGCGACAGCAAAGTGGGGAGAAAATAAAGGCCAATTACTGCCTCAGTTCAGAAGATGTGACACTTTCAAGTAACTGAACACCAAGCTATGGAACATCTCTGCCTCCCTACCATGTCCCACCAGTCAACATATCTACTGTGCACATATGCAAGTGAAGCACAAGCACAGAGATGAGGGTAGCCAAGTATGAGGCTAACAGTCACAACTGTATCTGAAATACTTATATCTGAAAACCTCATCACTTACTTGGGTTCTGAAAAGAGAACTGAGCCCATCTGAAGATATGGGGAAGATCTTCAAAATGACCAGTCCTTTGGGGAGCTTCACGCTTGGGCTGTGGATTATAAGAGAGGATCTCAAAGAGACAGAGTCCAGCAGTGATCGTTCGATGAGATGAAAAAAGCAAGACAAAAAAGATCAAAATGGACTAGATAAGTCCCTTGATATCAGCATCTGCAAGTCTTTTGCTATCAGCATTGTGACACTGAATTATTTGCCTCTGTTGTCTTGACTAAGACTTATTGAAATGAGAAACAGCACATCTCAGGCAATTTATTAAAATCACTTCAAATCTCTGCGTGATGGTAGTGATTACCGACTGAGGGTGGAGTGAAGCAAGGTGAATGGCACGATGAATGGCAGATGACAAACATCCACCTTTCAGATGAACTTCTATCTGTGCTTCTATCTTCCATGGACTCTCTCTCACTACACCCCATCACATCCTGCTCTTTACCTTACTTACCTTCATCACTGTCCTGGAAAGTATCCTCACTTTTCTTTTTTTTAAATAGAGAGCTGAAGCAGAGAGGGAATAAATGACTCGTCTAAGGTCCCTCAGGTCTGCCCAGTTCTCCAGCACTGATGCAGGCAGAGACCTCCATCACTTGCACTTTTGGAGCTGCAGACAAATCTTATGGCTGGTTGCTCCTTAAGGAAGTGCTCAGAGCTCTGCTGCTCCCGCCCCTCATGACAGCCACTACATCACCAGACATTGCAAAACCTGTCACGAGGAGGCAGAACAGTTGAGGGCATAAGTACCAACGTCAGACCTTGTGAAGGTGCTTCAGGTTTGGTGTATGTGCTCTAGGAGCTGCCAAATTTAAAGACACTCAAGAAGATTTTTGCCAAAGTATTCACAGAGACAGCCTGTCTCTGCGTGTCTATCAGTAATGCTCAAATGTCAACACTTCCAGGCTAGGACCTTAAGATGCCCTCACCTGCTATAGGGTTGCTAATGGCCATTATCCCTCTTTGATAAATGGGAAAAGTCAGGCACACAACAATAAAACAATTCTTCTGCAGTAAATCAGAGATCAGAGTTGGAATTAAAAAAAAAAAATTCCTGGCTCAAGTATCCTGTATTATCTACAAAGTGATTGAACCACTCCTCTCAGAGTTTTCCTTTCCCTCTCCGTCAGCCCCACCTTCCGCCGATTGCCAATCATTTCTCCCTTTGCTATTGTCAGTTCCCATCCTAAAGTCCTTCCCACTGTCCCTCTCCCAGCAACTATCCCTTCCTCCCAGTTCTGCAGCTTTGCCTCAGGTCTTTCCCTAAATTTCATTGCATCAGGCCACCTCTGTTGGACCAGAACTGCTTCTCAGGAGGGGAACATGCAGCTGTTGGTGGCTGGAAAGTAGCCAGCAGACTCCCCATTCCCCCTAGCTGTGCTGCAGGAGGATGCTGAGTGAAGATGTCAGCAGGGAGAGCAGTAAGAGGCCGTGGCTGCCTGTTCAATACTCTGGAAGCAGCCCCTACTCACTGGAAAAGGGATCTGAAGGAGAAAGGTTGCTCCCCCTGGCCTCACCCAAATGATATTTCATCCACCACGAAGGAGATGTTGACAGAAGGGTCTGTGTGTCACCGCAGATGAGAGATTCTTGGCCAGTGGGGATGTGCCTCCACCAGTCACCTCCACTCCAGCAAGAGGGTAGACAACTATCTGAGGCTTCTGCTCACCCATAGCCAGAGGTTGAACACACAGTATTTCAGTCTGCTCATAAAAAGGGCTGTCAGGTCGAGCAGAGGGAGGGCACAGGCAGGACAGCCAGCTCGCTTGTGTTATGTGGAAGGAACAAGGATGAGGAGCAGGTTTATTTATAGCACTGCTGCTCTGATTTGAGCACACAGGGGTTTGAAAGTGTACAGTTTTCATGTTAATTAATTTTTAAACTCAGGAGGAAGGGTTGCACTTACTACTTGTGAGTGTATCACTGACCTGCTCCTTGGGTTTATTAATCTATGACATCCTCCTCCAGTGCATCTCTCCCAGGATATACTGCATTAGCTAAACCTAACTACAGACAATTTGCTCTCAGGACGCACAGTGGTCAAATAATGGGACTAGCATGGCATGCAACTGCAGGGAAACGGGTATGAGCAGAGCACAGGTACTCTCCAAGCCTGCCTTCCCAAGCAGTGCGTCTCCAAGTGATGAAATGCAATGCTATCAAACACCATGACAGAAAGCATGAATAAATAAAACATGAGGGTGCCTCTTAAAAATAAATGTTGCTCCGTGATCTTTTTCCCAGGAGAATGAAGTTTCCAGTGTGCTAGCTCTCTCTGCGTGTGGTATCACATGCTACATGGTCTGTTCCCTATAAGCTCTCAACATATGCTATGAATCTGCCTCTGCAGTACAAGTATTCTAAATCAGATGCTTATGCCTTCTTCTGATCTTTTGCAGTCACATGTACATACATCGGATTTTGCCACAGGCTATCTATCATTTCTCCCTTTCCAGCATCGGAAACGCATGACCCACAGTTTGGTTTTATGTATGTTTTACTGCAGTTTCCATGTAATCACACAGGAAACTTTAATTCTCACCTTACGAGGCCAAGCACAAACATGTCACACTGGACACAGGCTGCAGTTCTAATCCTTGTCTTTCAGAAGTGTCATGACTGTCTCCCCAATCACTGACAGGCTGTATTTCTCCCAACTGATGGAAATATCTGAATCAGATTCCATTGCAAGCAAAGCCTTTCCCTTCATGCTCAGTTGTCTACCTGTGTTATTTTACACCTCCTACCCCAAAGTAACACCTAAAGACATTAGGCAATTGCTGCCCTCTGCCTCTGAGCTCTCCTCATTTCAGCTGTGGATTAAGCACAGTGGTGGTGCATGAGGTGGGCATCTTCCACCACCGTAGTGCAGCCTGCTCTGCAAAGGCATGCATCACCCACAGCACACTGCGAGCTTGTGTTGCCCTGGGCCAGGGTTGGGCATGAATAAACAGACTCTTTGCATATAATATTTTAGGTGAAAAGACCAACCTCTAACACAGGTCAGAATATGGTGATGTAGTAGGTACAGATCTCCTGTAAGCATCAAGGGGAAGCAGCTCCATCCACTGCAGACCCATCACGTCTCAAGGCTGAGACTTGTCCCTCTCATTCCCTTCTACTCATTCGCCAAGAATTCACCATGCCTGGCCCCTTCTCCATCCCAGACCTCAAGCGGCAGACACAGCTGGTTGGCATCATCCACCTTCCAGCGTCCTCTGTTAAAAGCCACAAAAAGGAAAAGAGCCTGTGGGTCACCCCAGCCCTGGCTTACTGCAACCACCTACCAGCTGCACAAACCCTGCTGCCTCAAGGACTGACGTAATTTGGCACAGCGCTCACCAGAATGGTGCTGTCTGTACACATGCACGTTTAATACTTCACCAAGTGATCCTGATTCAAGTAGGGCTTGCCCACCGCCATCTGACATCATGTTACATGTGCCTCATCCTCTCTGATGGCACATTTCTGTTTACAGTAAGGGAACGTGGCTCTTCCAGGAGGGCATATCCCAGGCACGGGGAGATTTCTAGTGGGGATATGCCCTCGCTGGTTGGATGCAAGAAGACGGGGGATTTTTTTAGCTCTCTGGAAAGGGACTAGCTGGGAAGTGGTGACAGGGTAATGGTCTTGTCAAGTACCCACCTTGTGCATGGAGCAGCTGGCACAGAGGTGTCAGAGAAGCCCTGTAAACAACCAGTTAAGCTTTAGCCACAAGCTGTTTCAGCTGCTTCGAATATAGCCTGTATCACCTTCCAGCCAGGGCTGGAAAACATCAGGTCTGCTCTGCCTGTGGGGCTTTGTGAATTTGTGTATTCTGAACTATGGCCAGGAGTAACTTTGGTGCTGGAGGGATCAATGCCTGTCCCTGCGCAGCGCATCAGTAAGGCAGTGACTTATCCATGGAAGAGGGAAGCTGGGGAAATTCCCTCCCACTCTAAACTATTTCTTGGCTCTTTACACTAGTTATCAGCCCTTGGGAATATATTTTCCTCTCTCCGTACTTTTCTGAGGTCTGCATTATCATTTGCTAAATATTAGCACGTGCTATTTATCATGAGGTCTGCAACCCTCATCCACTCCAGGGAGTTTGCGACTAAGTCACAGCAATAAATTTTCTGATATTCTATGGGCTTTATAGCACTAAGAGGCACACAGCTGAAATTATTATCTCAGAGCCTTCAACCCCTAATCTCACAGTGAAACCTTAGTCAACAAAAGCAGGGAGGATGCACACGAACACAGGTTGTTTATATTTACAGCAGATTCAGACTCAGGCTCCAAGTCTGCTTACTAATAATGATGATTACTTTGGCTCCACTGGTTTTGTAACATGTTTGAAAGGCTCAGGGAAACCACATTATCTGCAGCTCCCTTTCAACAGCATGTTTGGTTCACAAGAGCTGCTAGGCAAGCAGAGGAAACAGGGTGTGTTTGTGGACTGGGAATCAGTTATAATAACATCCTAGTGACCAAAATGAACACCATGGTCTACAATTATTGCTGTTCCTCTGTGTTTATTGCAGAACAGAATCATCTGAGACCTGACTCAAAACCTGTGGACTCCACTGAAAGATTTTGCAGCAGGTCCTAGGACCCACTTGGGCAAGACATCATCCTTTATCGACCTACTTTGCCCAGAGTGTTCGGGGAGTTTGGCCTTTCTCCCTGCAAAGCTGTTGTCTAAGAAGAGATTCAAACCTTGACTAGAAAGGTTACTCCAACACCTTCTCATTTCTGAGCTCCAAAGCCCCTTTCAGACTCATTCTTGGTTAATGATTAGAAATGCTCCAGCTTCTCCTGGCTACAGGATATGATCCCAAGCACCTTCAAAGCAAAGCAGAGTTCAGACTTAACTGGGAACATTTAATAAAGGGTATTAGGGGTTTTTTTATTAAAGAAATAAATTAAATGCTACTTGAACGTGCATGTCCAAAAGAAACACTGGTCTGAGGAGTCTGTATTTTTCAAAGTTATCAAATTAGCCCAGCTTGGTTTCCACCACCAATGAAATAATGGTGGATGTTGTCCAACAACTTCTTTTTCCTTCCAAATAGGCTGAGAAATCACAGGCAAAGTCATTAGTGTCAGAGAGGCGACATCCTCCTGCCCTGAAGGTACCAGACAGCAGTACGTGGAGCAGCTGCTGCACTCTGGGAAGGGGAGCCCAGGAAAAGGAGGAGAGGAGACTTGCTGAGCAGCTGAGTGGCCATGTCCCACGTGTGGAGGGAACAACTGCTTTGCTAACCTTATGGCAACAAAAACAGGAGAAAGAACTAGACAAAAGTATTTGAGAACAGCCTAAGACAAAAAATGGGGCAGCTTCCCCTGCAGCGGCAGGGCACAGCCCTCTCCTCTATCCCTCTCTTGCTCTCCCACTGTCACGGGAGCCAAGGCAGAAAAGGCTCCCAAGTTCAGGGTTTGCTGGCCATTCCCTGGCCAATGCAAGACTCACTCTATCACACAAGGTCCAGACTGTCTCAACACCATCCCTGTAAGAGATTGTTTTGCAGGCCCGTAGCCTTTTCTGGCAGGAAAGCTGTCCTGATCTGGAGCAGGGATGTTTCTAAGTGTGCTGGGCTGCTGAATGCAGTAGCCTGTTATCCCAGAAAGACTGAAGAATAAACAAAGAGGGACTGGAAGAATAATGATCAATAAACTTCCTTGATCTGGAGGTCAAATCCAGGGCATATCTATATTAATAAACTAAAGGGCTCAAGCACTGGCTTGCAATTGTACTCATGTTGCAACTAACAAAATTCCCGGAGATATTTTGGCCCGTGCTCACCCAAAGAGCACCCTGGTATGGTCCAGGGGACAGCAGGGCCAGGGCACTTTTCACTGCAGCAAGTCTGGGTATAGAGTTTGCCTCTTCAAATGCGAGCCATGCAGTGCCACTTGCCCTCAGGGCCAGAGAACATTTTTACTGCACAAGTGTAGCCCACAGGGACTCTCTCCTAAACACAGTTAAATGTCCAAATTAGCACAGAGCAGCGGCTGCTGCCATGCGTAGGGGATGCCTGGCAGATCACAGCTGCCTCCTTGATGCATTCAAACTCATCCCCTGCCCTCTCTGCTGCCTGGGAGACACAAAGGCAGCAGAAGATGCTGGGGGCCTCAAGTCAGGGTGATTCCCACTGGCACGGGGATTTCCTACCGGTGGGCACCAAACCAACACCAGTAGCTCCCAGGACGCCTCCGTGGTGCAGGGATGGTGAAGTGGCCAAGCCGTGGCACGCTGCAACATGTCCACTGGCAGATGGTGCCGACGGGCTCAGAGCCAGCTGGAAGGGGCTTTAACTAGGCTGTGTTGGCTTCTGCCAAGATCAGGGCTGGGTAGTCCCTGGAGAGTCTCCAGGGCTGTGGGGTCTAGCTGGAAGCTGCATGCGCTAAACACTCTGCTTCGCTGGAGCGGAGTTAGTTTCCCTGTGTTACTGGGGGTGTTCACTCCACCGGAGGGGCGCTGGTCCTTTCTCCAGGTGACACAGGTTGTCCAAGCAAGCAGCTCCTTGCAGGCTTGGCTGGAGCATGTCCTCCAAGTCAGGCAGGACCTCCATCAGGCTGTCGGGGTAACACACCTCCGGGCACGCAAGGCCATGCCATGGTCATCTGTGCCCTGGCAGCGCAGGGTGCACACAGGACGGCCGGGCAGTCGGAAGGCAGGAGGGTTATGGAGGTGCTCACAGCTCCACTGGTGTAACCCCAGCTGCTTCCGTGTGGACAAACATCCCACAGAGCTGGTGTGCAAAATATGGACATGCCAGAGCACTCCGCATGACTACAGGGCATAAATATCACCAGGAGCTTTTGACTGTGGGACAAGCTGTTATTCTTGGATTGGTACAAAGCATTTCTGGCTGCAAATTATCATGTTTTCCGTGTTATATTCTCTATCCCAAACCCTTGCTTCTGAGTTGGGTAAGTTTCCACTGAAATAAAAAGAATGGGAAAGTTTTTCTTTTATCACTAACTGGGAAAAGGAAAGGCCCTTTGGAAGGACATGGATTCCTTTGATGTCTCAAAATAGAGAAGAGGCTCTTTGCTCTTCTGTGCCATAAGAAGGATAACACTGCCATATCCATTTTTGGGATCCGTTGTTTTCAAAGCTGGGTAAAAACAAGAAATAAATAGCTACACTAGCCTTCTCTGTCTTGCATTCTTGCTGTCCTCCACAGTGACAGCTGCCAGAGCAATGAAACTATGTTAGGACCACTGCATCCCTTAGAAAAAGATAAACCCTTCCTAGGGTTTTGTATTTGCACAGCGACAAGAAGTGAGGGAGTCAGCACTGGATTCAGACACCCACATTTAGGTGTCTGCAATGTAAATGTCCACACGGGTATCAGGTGTGTGAGCTCCCATTACTGTCAGCACTGATCTGGTCTTTACAGTCTGAGAATAATTCAGCTGGTCAAATACCCATGATCCAGTTAAACATGATTGTCCAGTGCTTTTGAAATGCCCTAGGCTGAAACATCAAAGACAGAGTGTGCAAATATTAGGCAGGACCTATAAATAAAACAAATTGTCTAAAATATCACTATATTCATATATGTGGGCTACTGAGCTCTAGACATCTTGTCAGTACAAAAACAATTTTCCTTGACTACAGCAAGAGCTTTGATACCTCTAGACAGCTACATTCAGTATCAGAATCAAAACCTGAATCCCACCTTGCAAAACTGGGTTCAAACCCACTGAAGACTAAGAACCCTTCAGAAGAGACATATTTTCTGAAAGCAGATATTATTGAACTACTTACATAATTTTGGTCTTTTTTGGTCACATGACATGAAACTATCAAAGACTAGTAAGTTAAAAAAAAGATTTGAGGGAATTTAGTAAACTTACAATCAACACGGTGATAGAACTTCATTTAAACATCATGAGGTTTGAAGACTCAGGAAAGTAATGACAAATATTCATTGAAAATACGTAATTTTGTAGAAAACACATTCAAGGTAAGGAATATCTGACCTAACTTTAGACGTGAACAATGCAGGTTTTCACACTTGATCTAGTCACCATAAACAAAAGAGAGAAATAAGCACTTGTAACGTGCCTGAGATACCTACCTGAAAATGAGATGAACTGCAACCTAGAAATGCCAATTTCTTTTCATATACTGACTACAAAGGGAGGCCAGCGTATCTAGTCCATATGTAGCTGATTATACTCTAGACGGCTACATCTGGTCAGCATTAGAGCGTGTTTAATAACATACCTATTTGCAGCTGCATTCCTATTCAGATCAATATGTGTGTGCATTCAGTACTCCATCCCTCTACTTACACTCAAGATTGCATCCACTGCTAGTCCAAACCTTTAGTATTGAACTTCAAAAGCATCTGTAATCTGGACCTGGCTACACTGAGACCTACGACTCGCTCAGCAAGGTCCGTCAGGAAAACACAACTCGCCAAGCCAGGACAAGACACCTGAGACGCAGCTAGAGACACAGCGTTCCCTCCAAGAAGTCTGCAGAGGATTGCTTACAGAGAAACTGAGAGGAATCATTACAAGACCCTTCACTTAGGAAAATATTTTTGCCCTAACCAAAATGTCACTGCTAATGATTAAATACATTCCCTTTAATAAAACCTATCTGCTTAAGACTTCAGGAAACACGTTTACAAAGAGCCATCATGCCAAAAAGTAAAGCAGTTCATATGATCCTGAATTCAAGAGCGAGCCAGCCTCGCATATGTAAAAGAGCTGGTGAACCTTTTTGCAGTCTGGGGCAGGTAAATAATTTCTTGCACCAGTCTAGCTTGAAACTCAAAAAGCCTGGCTCAGCCATGAGTGTGTCGGCATCCCAGGGTATGGGGCGCAGTTTCTTGGCCAGCTGCAAAAGGAAGGTTAGCCAGTCAGTCATCCAGATCTATAAAGCAGCAACTTGCACCGTTATTAGAAGCCTGCCTCCCCATCTGGAAATTAAATGCAAACATATGCATATGCCTAAGTGTTACTTAAGAGAAAATCACTACCCTGACAACGCTGAACGGGAACAGGAAGGAAAGAAAAACAAAAACATACAAACCAATATCTGTGCCTTCCCCGTTTCATTTTCTTTACTGTCAGAGGCACCCTCATTCTTAATTAAGCATAACTTAGGGGACGAAGAATGATGAGGTGAGGAAGGAAAGAAAATCCATTTGTTTGTTATTAGTGTAATAGGCTAAGACACATCTGACAGAAAATTTACATCACACACGTTCCAACTCCAGTTTACTAGGTTGCGCGATCTTCTCAACAGAGAGTCACAACACAGCACTGACATCCTATACTTCATTCTTCACCAATACCCAAGGCATCTGCAGAAGGTTTTGATAATTTCTAATAGCACGGAGAAGAAAATTTGCCTTTCTTACTTGTGGGAATCATGGACAGCTTTTACACAGCAGAAGTCAGACCCTTTGATCAATATACAGCATGTTAAAAAATGTGTGTTAGTATATAATCCTGGGATAAATCCTGGATGGTTTGTTTTTTTCACGGAAAAAACATAGGGGGGAAGAGAATTTAATATTAGTTATTTTTCAGAGTAATAAGAGTTATAACAATACTTCAGAAGAAACAAAAAAATGAAAGAGAAATGTGAGACAGTCATTGAATTCATTACTTTTGCCAAGAAAGGTTGGACCAGATGATCCTTGAGGTCCCTTCCAACCTGCTATTCTATGATTCTATGATTCTATGACTGAGTGAATTATCGTGACAACAATGGGTACGTCACGCAGGAGCTTAACACCTGATCTTTCCAAAGCTTTATGTCAATAAAGTTCAACAGCAACTGTAGGCACTGAAAGCAGAGACTCATCACATCCGTGTGATCATGTCTGCACTAGATGCATAAACTGAAAGCCCAAGGGAGGTGATGAGGCTGTTGTTCCCTCATGCTGGATGCTGAGCAAACAGTCCAAGGACCTGCAGCCTAACCACACAAGGCAGGAGGAAGCCAAGTGACTGCCCAGTACCAAAGAGCTGGTGACAAATCAGGGCTAAGAAGAAAGCCTGTTGGCCTTAGGCCAGTGCCCATCCACTAGGCCATGCTAACTACCGTGCCCGTCCAAAAATAAAGAGGCCACACTTGTTGATAAGGAGAAGGAGGAAGAAATGTACTGGGCTTTTGCCCTTTTATGAGCTGATCCATTTTCTTTCTAATTTTTCATGTACCCTTGTAAAAAAGGCAAAGGTATATTCCAAGATGTGTTTTTTCTTTTAAAGGAAATACTACAAGAATTTAATCAAATCTTGAAGCAAATAAATATAATCTAGGGACTAGATAGAGCAAGTCCCATCTACAAAACTGGTCCCTGATTGTCGTGGTTTAGCCCCAGTCGGCAACTAAGCACCACGCAGCCGCTCGCTCACCCTCCCCCTCCCCAGTGGGATGGGGGGAGAGAATCGGAAGGGCAAGAGTAAGAAAACCCACGGGTTGAGATAAGAACAGTTTAATAATTGAAATAAAATAATAATAGTAATAATAATAATAATGATGATAATAATAATAATTGTAATGAAAAGGAGAATGAGAGAGACAAACAAAACCCAGGGAAAAGAAAACAAGTGATGCAACTGCTCACTTGTCGGCAACCCGCCGACCGACACCCAGCCAGTCCCCGAGCAGCGATCGCTGCCCCCTGGCTAACTCCCCTCGGTTTATATACTGAGCATGACGTCATATGGTATGGAATAGCCCTTTGGTCAATTTGGATCAACTATCTTGGGCTGTGCCCCCTCCCAACTTCTTGTGCACCTGGCAGAGCAGGGGAAGCTGAAAAAGAAAGTCCTTGACTAGCCTAAGCACTACTTAGCAACAACTAAACCATCAGTGTGTTATCAGCATTCTTCTCATACTAAATCCAAAACACAGCACTGTGCCAGCTACTGGGAAGAAAAGTAACTCTAACCCAGCTGAAACCAGGACACTGATACATACTCCCTGGGTCACTGCAAGCTGTGAGCATCCAGACTGAGGCAACTCTTGACCATCTAGGGAACAGGTCTGTTGGACTCCAGATAGAGCTGCGTACCGGGTGTCTTCCTCTCCCTGAAGCTTTGGCTTGGACTGCAATGGAGTGACACCCATTCAAAAAAAGAGACCTCCAAGTCTCCGCTCTCCCTTCTTTGCTCCTTCCCCTGCAGGCACCGACACCAAGGGTCCATCTGCTTGGATTAACCAGTCTCCAGAGTCTTTGCAGGCAGCTGTGAGATGGCTTTCAAAGATAAGAGATGGCCCAGGGTGGCCCCATGGGTTAGGAATTTAGTTAAATATCTTCTAAAGGGATTTAGAAGGATTTGCTTCATTGTTTATATTACGCAGTATCAGTCATCCTTAAGGCCCCAGGCCCTTGTATTAGTAAGGCTGGGAACACAACCAGCCAGCAAGGGATGCTGATGCTGTACCCCATGATCCCGTTTTCCCCATGCAGAAATGCTTCTCTATTCTGACATTCGGAAATTGCTACTTTCTTTGGCTAAGTTCACCTAAATGAGGGAAAACAAGTGAAATACTGAGCAGCAGGATACCTGGGGCTGAAACTTCAGAGAGGGGGTCAGCTATTCTTCCCAGGTAGTGGTGCTGGTACTGCACGATGCTGAAATGACAGCCATTGCTAATATACGGCAAAGAAATTGCAAGTCTCTGCTGGCCCCCAGGGGAAAAATAATCATAAGCCTGCTCAGTATTTGTTAAAAGATATAGGTAATTGTGGAAAAGAGCAACAAAAAGACAATTGAGCGTCTGGACAGGTTGATTTATGAGGAAAGATTAAAGGAGCTGAACATGAATGGCTTAGCTAAACAATGACTAAAACAGGACATGAAAAGTAGCCACTGCAAACAGTATTTGCAGTGTCTGTCTGAAAGGGCATTAACCATTTGGGTGCATACACTTTGAATAAACAGAGGTCATGGAATGGAGGTAGGAAAAGTAGATGCCAGCTGAATGTTTAGGAAAGTTTCTTGAAGATCAAGACTGCAGGGGTATAACTCCCACGACAATGTCCTCCCCACTGTAATTGAAGCTGGGGTGCCCCCCAAAAGGTCATCTGCACTGAGCAGACATTACCTAAGGAACTTTTTGGGGGCTTCTACTCTTAAATGACTCGCTGGCATGCTCATCTCTAAGCACTAGTGCAGGGATGACCAGACACCAAGACTGTAAAAGCCCATTCCAAGACCTCCATACAGGCAGAAGATAAAATATCCATGCATCAGGCCTCGGAGATCCAACAGGAATGCAAGAAAATATCCAAAGTGCGGGAAGAAGAGTGGCTCCCTGGACTTCTTTCACACCACTGAAGGATGAAATGGGGCTGGGCATGTTCCCGGGCAGTGAGAATGCACAGAAATGTCAGCCTCTACACCCTACCATCACTTTGCCTCTCCCACCTGAGAACTTGGACTGGAACAAGAGAAACGCTCTTTAGTGACACATGGCCAAAGAGACCCTGATTCGCCATCATTCAGCCATTATAAAACATATAAGTCAGATAAGGTGCAGCATCCTCCTCCCTGCCTAGTCCATGCAGGGCAGGGGGTGTTAACCGCTGCCTGCTACAGAGCTCCCTCCCTAGTTGTTTTGGCCACGGAGAGCCACAGCTCAGGTTCAAGACAGGAAAAAAATATAAATTATCTTGCCACATTCTGTGGCTTTCTTTTCATTTCACATATGAAAGGATTAGGCATGAAATATGGCATGGTGAAAAGTCCACCTGGAGAACAAAGCACGGATCTACTCATCTGACAAAGTCACCACAGAATATACATGGATAAGCTACTAGGTAGGGAGGAGGCGTGCGCAGGTAAGGCATGTTGATAGATCTTAGGTTCAGCTCCTATGACACAAACCCTTGTGTAAATGTTGTCTCCATGTGTAAAATGAGACTAATACTTTCTCCCAAAGTCTGCCTGGCCCTGCCTATGTAACCACTAAATTACTCGCAGCAGGGACTGCTTCTTAATAAGCGAGTGCATTGCACAACAGGACAGGCCTTGCTGAGGCCTGTAGGCATGGCAACATTGTGTAAATCATTAGTGCCTTCCCAGCAATTAAATACACATTTGATGCCCATGTATCTTTCATCAATGGGCTACAGACACCCCTGAGTGGCTGTCACTGTTACTCTATTTCATCAGCAGCTCACAAACCCCAATTGTACCAAGGGACCCCATCACGGAGGTCGCATATATTTGCATCTTTGGTGGCTTTCACAAAATTGCTATTTATTTCCCCTCTCCGTCCCACTCTTCCAGTTCTCTTTTCATGGTCAGGAACAAGAATTTTCCAAATCCCAGAGAATTTCCTGTTTGCTTCGCATTAAAGTGGAGAAAGAGAAGAGAGGGCAGCTAGAAAACAGCAGGGCAGTGGTACGTGCACAGCAGAGAAATGTGCACGTGCTTGCAGAAAGACACCAGCTGTGAATCCTTCTATAAACGGTGCAAGGGAATGGCATTGTCTTGACACATTTGCAAAAAGGAAAGGCAAATATATATGTGATCCATGCAAATATAGTTTAATTGATCATGGTGTCAAACGCTCCCGTTAAATTTAATCTAATGAGTGTTTCACTGAGCTGTCAGCAACCTCCAGCAGCCTCCGGGCACTAATGAGTTAGCATCAAGGTGTCAATGCTTTTGGCATTAACCTCAATTAGGAGGAGTTAGGGTGAGCACTGAATGAAGGGTCAGCCATTCATTGCTGAGACATTCCTCTGGCTATAGCCTGTAGTCTCCTGTATGAAAGGGGCTGGCAGACTGGCTGCCTACTGCCTTCTCAGTAAAGACGACTTATACGTGGCAATATTACTGTTAATTACTATATTTGAAACCTGTGCAGGTCTTGACAGGCATGGGGAATCAACAGTAACCCTATTTAACGAGGCTATTCAGTGAGGTTCCCAGGTAAAAAAGTAGCCTGTGACAACAAAATGGTGAATATCTACCACTTATCCATGGCCAGAACTTTTAAAAGAAGACCGTTAAGGGAGTCAGTATGACAAAGGAAAAAAAGTCTGGACAGCAGGGTTATGCTTACAGAAAAAAAATCACTGTATAGATAACCCATGTAACTTTAATTCTGCTCCATTTATCTCTCTCCAGACTTCCTGAAAGGTTTCCTTTAGATTAATTACATGCAGATGTCATCTTGCACAATCATTCTCAGGTAGATCTGCTTTTCTGGGGTGAAATCATGGATGGATCACAACTGCTTTCAAGGCTATGTCCTCCCTATTCAAGCAGGGAGGTCTCAGGACAGCGGGGCAGACCCCCAGATCCACCTCCAGCCTGAAATCAGTTCTCCAGTTTGTAGACTGCTGTTCAACCCCAAGGACACGCACATATTTATGCCAGAGGAAATCATTCAATGAGCAAATCTGTTTAGAAACCTCAAAATTTTGTCAGCCACCATAAAATCTTGGTCATGTTACACTTTAGCGTCACAGTTATTACAATAGATACTCTGAGTCCTTTCTAAAACATTTCTTAAATTTCTAAATTTCTAAAATGTATGGATAATACCAGAATGAAAAAAGTCCCACCTGCCTCCTTCCCGTCCTTGCCATCACCCACTCCACCACGACAGTCCAACCACCCTTCCCTGCATCCAGCCATGACTGTAACTCCAGCAACAAAACCCCCCAAAAAAGAGATAAAAGGAAAAAAGGCCTCAGGTGCACACACCTTGTGAACAGTGGGGGTCACGGGTTGCGGAGTGCTTTAGCTAACGCTTTATGGGACTCTTCTTTTTTTCCATAGTAGAAGCTCTATGTTTCCCAGTAATGGCAGAGAAGGAGGACCACAGCAGCAGGCTTGGAAAGCTTGCCTGATTGTAAGGCGGCACTTGTCTCACAGCTCGTTCTGCTTAGGATCATCCTAAAAGTTGTCCTTTGAACTCCCTCTCTGCTTCCTCCAGCCCATTCTTCCTTCCTCCCCATCCCCAAGGCAATGATTTTTATCTCTAGGTCTCCATTTCTTCTCTGCAAGAATCAAAGGGCTTTCAAGCCTTTCCCTTGTGGTGACAGCATTATCTGCTCCTCCTCCACCTTAGATGCAGAGCTCTGCTTTCTCAGAATATTTATTTACCCTAATCTATGTCAGGCACAGGCTCATTCTGCCCTGGTAATGACGAGTTGCTGTGTCTGGGCCGGCCGGGCCAGACGTGTTCGGACTCTTCTGGATGTGTGATTCAGATTAAGCTACAATGAGTTGTACAGCAAGCAAAGACAAACAGGAGCAGCTCAATGACAGCCTCCGATTACCTAATTTACCAAGCTTCATCTTAAAACTAATCAGGCTGTTTGTGCCATGTCACTCACATTTCACATTCTTGTGCAGTCTTCAACATTAAACCTAAACAGTTCTTTGTCTCTATAGCATATTCCTCCTTGATGTAGGATGGCAGAGCTACTATAGTCTCTGTTATTAGCAGGTGCCTCCAAGCCCATTAGTAAAGCGTGTGCCCCACTCACTTTAGCACTGGTCAGCAAAAGAGATGGCACCTTGCCTTTGCCCTCAGGTAATCCATGATCTCCAGCAGATCTGTGCCATGAATCCAAATTATATGAGACTTGCTGACTGAGGAGCTTCCTTCTTTGCTTCTCTCTAAGATCCAGGAGAGTGCATCCACAAAAATTGTTAAGACAACATCACCAAAGATAACAAAGTCGTAGCCTCAGAAGTTGGAAAATGTCAGCCTTGAGTTTTGTGCTCACCCATCATAGAATCATAGAATGCTTTGGGCTGGAAGGGACCTTTAAAGGTCATCTAGTCCAACCCCCCTGCAGTGAGCAGGGACATCATTAACCAGATCAGGTTGCTCAGAGCCCCCTCCAACCTGACCTTAAAGGTTTCTAGGGATGGGGCCTCCACTACCTCTCTGGGCAACCTGTTCCAGTGCTTCACCACTCTCATTGTAAATTTCTTCCTTATATTCAGTCTAAATCTACCCTCCTTTTGTTTAAAACCATTACCCCTCGTCCTGTGACAACAGGCCTTACTAAAAAGACTGTCCCCATCTTTCCTATAGGCCCCCTTTAAGTACTGAAAGGCTGCAATAAGGTCTCCCCGCAGCCTTCTCTTCTCCAGGCTGAACAGCCCCAACTCTCTCAGCCTGTCCTCGTAGCAGAGGTGCTCCAGCCCTCGGAATATTTTTGTGGCCCTCTCCTGGACCCGCTCCAACAGCTCCATGTCCTTCTTGTGCTGAGGGCTCCAGAGCTGGACGCAGTGCTCCAGGTGAGGTCTCACCAGAGCCGAGTAGAGAGTCAGAATCCCCTCCCTCGACCTGCTGGCCACGCTTCTTCTGATGCAGCCCAGGATACGGTTGGCCTTCTGGGCCGCAAGCGCACACTGCTGGCTCATGTCCAGCTTTTCATCCATCAGTATCCCCAAGTCCTTCTCCACAGGGCTGCTCTCAATCATCATGGTGCAGTCTTTAGTTACACTGCCACATGCTTTTTTAACAGGTTCTGTGAAGTATGAGTATTTCTGAAAGTGAGGTCTAAGTTTCTGAAAGGAGAAACAACTTCCTTGCTTTTCCTTCCCCCGGATGGAAATGTGTAAAAGGCTGGAAGGAGGTTTAACAAGTCCATTTGCTTGCAGGAATAGGCAACAGATGCCACATCACCAATGAAAATCTACTCTACCCCCTCTCCCATACCAGTCCCTGACAGTCTACATCAAATCTGACCTTGAGAACAAAAGACCAAAAGAATAAAAACCTGATAGCCAGTCAAAGAAGATGGGAAAGCTATTGACCCCATCCTAGCTCCTAGAAACATCACGGGAATTTATAAAGGTGAAATGTAGAAAGTGGACCTCAATCCCATGCAAATCCAATTAACAGGAAAATCCTTCTCCAAACCCATGTCTGGAGACTGATATAACCCTGAGCTGGCGTGCAAAACACTGAGCCGCTATTTGAGAACTTTTTTAGCACTAACATTCCTGCCTGGCTACATGTAATTTCTCAAGGTTCAGAAGAAGAAATCCCCCTTAGGAACTTAAGCATCACGTTCATCTCTTACCTGGACAAATCTATGATAATTGGAGATCCAGTCAAACAGTGGAAGTGGAAACCAATAAATGTAAGGAGAAAACCACTGGTATTATCATTATCATTATGTGGCAGTGATAATTTTCACCAAAAGAAGCATTTGCATAAGAACACGGTGGTGGAAAGCCATCTAACCAGATGTATTGTAGGTCCTACATGTAGATAACAATCTCTCAGCTAAGCACCAGAAGCTCCCTTTATAGTCACTACAGAACTGTCACTTCAAATATGAAGTTCACCTCTTTCAGGCACCTCCGTTAGGATGAGATGATCTGCGCCTCAAAAGCAGCCGTTTCTCTCCATTACCTGTAAAAGGAATTTTTCTCAGATGGGAACATCTACACTATAAATCTCTATGGCTTATGTGTCTACACTTGGTCAGATGAATCCCACTTCATGAATTTTTCATTATTGCAGTCATTACATGAGGACTGGATAGCTTTTTAAAAAATACGCTGTAGCTTGAAGAGAAGCATAGGCTTGATACAAAAATTACCAGACAAACTTCTATTATCTTAGGAAAATAAGACAGAGGATTTGAACAGATGTCCCAAACCATCTCTGAACCCAGTGTCTTGACATTGAAGTAGCCACATAATGGAATTACATCATATCATTATTCTGTTCTTTATTTGGTAGGTCAAACTATGTGGCCATGAGTTTTAAATCTACATGTTTGTGAGTTCTGCTTTACAGTATGACACTAGAATCACAGTTAAACAGACATTATCAAACATTATACATTCAGTTTAAGATCCCCAGAGCTAGGTTGCCTAAAATGTTTACTTGTTTGTAAACATGAATTTTATTTCAACTTTTGAAGCAAGAAAGTCTGCATTATATATTCTGTGCCTGTCTTTCTCTAGCAAGACCCTGTCTGCATTGCCCTGTTTCAAAAGCATCTAAAAGGCTTTTGTTTTCTCTTGGAAGTCTGGAATTTCTCCTTGTCTATTTTTTGCAGCTTTTGGACATTGCTTTTTATATCAACAAAAAGCGTTTTTGCAGTGATAAAAATACTTTTTTTTCATTAATTCATACATTTTAAGAGCAAGAGGGACCATTACATTCATCCAGCCTGAGGCATTGATAGATTTACTGCAGGGGAGCTAATGGACTACAGCACAGTCCCTTTGAGATGACAGGAGAGAATCTGTGCAGCTCTTCAGCCTCCCTCCTCATCACCATCACGAGGGCAACAACCTCAGAGCTCTTGTCTAACACAGACGCTGCCTGTAGTCCAACTTGCTAGAATATTTATTTAAACACAACATTTTGGAGAAAGCCAGACTGCTTTCCCAAGTGCTCAGAGAAAGCAAAGGTCAGCACACCCCCATCACCCCAGAGCATCTCTACCACATCTCATTGACCCCATTTGGTCTCCCAGCAGCATCAGACACTGAAAAACAGTAGCTGCTGTCCCTGCGCTCATGTTTTATCCTTTACCTGCCCAGTTCTCTCATCGGGATGTGAAGCGCTTGGCCTCTGGGACTCAGCTTATTGCCTCATAAAGCAGGATGGCAAGATTATTAATGTGGCAGAACTGCAGGATTTTCCAAGCAATTTATGAGTTACCATGGCAGCTCATTAGCTCTCAGCCCAATGACTCCTTTCCATCGAGCATGAATCAAGCAGGAGTTCCACACACATCTAAACACACAATGGATATTCACATCAAAAATACATCCAAGGTCACATTTCCTCCATTTTGTCCAACGTATGTCTAACAAAGGCACTAAAAAGTCACCAGTTATCAGGACCGATAGCCAACCCACTGAAACACGCCTAGATACAAAAAAAAATTCACAATCCCCATCTTTTTTTTTTTTTTCTCATCAGGCCATTTCTGACCAATGCCTGTATTTAAAGAATAGCAGGTACTTAGCAGAGGGTTTACATTTACAGCCTCCATTGACTGCACAGGGAGGCAGGTCTGGTGGTCCGGACAGTAGGCACTCTGCATTGCTCCCTTCTCTTGACTTTCAGTGCTAAGAATAAGGTTTCTCTTTACACACAGACAAGCCCCTCTTCCCCATTCAAGGAAGTATTTGAGAAAATATTTAACTTTCATGCTATTTATGCATGTGTCTTAAAATAAAGCACATACTTAAACACTTTCTTGAATCCAAGTTGCATTACGCGTGAAAAAAATTCAACACCATGTTTTAATACATTGCTGAGTACTTCAACAGAGGCCAAAAGAACAAGTCTAGTGTACTAGAGAGGAAAGAGATCTAGAGAATTAAAGGGAGTCTTTGAAGGTAATAAGTGGACAATTAAGAAAAAGGAAAAGGTCAGGAGTACAGTAACTTTTATCAGCAAGTACAAAACCACAGCAGTAGTGACACTAACAAGCTACCCGCAGATATTACAAATAAAACGCTTTATACCAAAGAAAGACAGAGAGGCAGGAAGACTGGGAGATGGGGTGGGGGGAGCAGAAAGAAAGGGAGAAAGACGTCGTTGCACTATTTTTCTCAGCTGCATTAATACTCTCTTATTTGCTATTATCCTCTAAGAGTTTCAGGGTATTTTAAAGAAAAGGCAGAGCTAAACTTTTTATATCTCCCTCTAGTTACAGCTGCCAAACCCAGAAAGCAACCCCACCATGTGTTACGTGCTTTCCCAGAATTAACTTGTCTTTCCCTTTAAAAAAAAAATAATTAATGTATTTATTAATGCAGTAATGGGACCCACATACTGGAAAATCCCACCTTCCACACCACCCCATTAGCTAAATCTGGCTTTGGGCCAAAATGTAGTATTTCAGCTCCTGCCAAGGTTCAGGTTTGGAATGTTTTTGTGTTGGAGGATTTTTCATCTGTTTCCTTGGCTGGGCTAATGGGAGCCTAATGCACACGAGAGATCGCTATCACATCAGGTTGCCGGTTACTCACTTGTTTCAATCATCTTGTACCTACACGCTAACTTGCAGCATTTCCTTCTCAGCTAAGCGATGCCAATAGGCATTTGTCGTGGTTTAGCCCCAGTCGGCAACCAAGCACCACGCAGCCATTCGCTCAGCCTCCCTGCCCCCGACAGTGGGATGGGGGAGAGAATTGGAAGGGCAAGAGTAAGAAAACTCGCGGGTTGAGATAAGGACAGTTTAATAATTGAAATTTAAAAAAAATAATAATAGTAATAAAAATTGCAGTGAAAAGGAGAATGAGAGAGAGAAACAAACCCCAGGAAAACCAAGTGATGCAACCGCTCACCACCCACTGACCGATGCCCAGCCCGTCCCCAAGCAGCGATCGCTGCCCCCGGCCAACTCCCCCCAGTTTATATACTGAGCATGACGTCATATGGTATGGAATAGCCCTTTGGCCAGTTTGGGTCAGCTGTCCTGGCTGTGCCCCCTCCCAGCTTCTTGTGCACCTGGCAGAGCATGGGAAGCTGAAAAGTCCTTGACTGGTGTCAGCACTACTTAGCAACAACTAAACCATCAGTGTGTTATCAGCATTCTTCTCATCCTAAATCCAAAACACAGCACTATGCCAGCTACTAGGAAGAAAATTAACTCTATCCCAGCTGAAACCAGGACAGCGTTTAATACAAGATGCAAAGGGATATAACACGATATGGAGAACAACTGACCTGAGGCACTCCCACCGGCTGGAGTAATTACAACAAATTATTCAAAAAACTACAGCTGGGCAAAAAGTGAGATGACACCTTTACTTAAAACCAGATTCACCAACAAAATTGCATATGTCTGGCAGGAATTCTCATGTCCAATAAAACATGGAGGCTGGAGGAATGAACCTCCAAGAAATTTGGACACAGCTTAAAGAAACCGAAGCTGTTGCCTCATCCATTTGCCTGTCGGAGATCCAGGATAGGGCTCATCTCCTTCTGTCAAGTCAGAGAAGAACAGTCTGTGTGTGCTGACCTGACACACTCTTGCAGATGTTCTCCTGGCAGGACTGGGAGATAAGTCACCTCGCTAGCTGTTCACTAGTCATTGCTCTACACAGCCAACACCAGCCCGTCACAAAGTCCACCTCAGCAAAACGGCCTTGATTTCTGCTAACAACACATGAGTTTTCAATTAATATTACCTTTTGTCACCTCATAAATTACTCCCTGAACAGATTATTTTTCATTAATTGCTATCAGCAGAAGACATATTCTTCTCTTTCCAGCCGTCCCCATGCTTTAGCACCAATAGCAGAGTTCAGCTGCCCTGTCCCCATAATTACTGATGTTTCTCACAAGGGAAATGTCTGCGTGAAGGCCCTCTTACCCACACCGCCACGTCCATCAGTATGCTCGGTCTCACCACCTCTTCTGAAGCAGCACAGTGGGTTGGTAACATTGATGAAGGATACATCGCTGTTTTTGTCACAGATGAGAATAGTGACATGGTCCAAACTGCAGAACCATGGCAGGACACTTCTGCCATACCCTGGCAGCTGGGGAGTGACAGAGAAGAGCAGACTGACTGCACTGCTTGATCTCAGAGAGTGAAGAAGTCACCCATTTGAACAAGCAATGAGAAAGGCTGAAGCAATGCTCAGAGAAACCCATTTTGTACACCCATCACGTTCCCCAAGCTATGCCAGGGTTACCCTGCGTCTTTCACTGCTCTCCAGTGAATACCAGCAAAGTCACATCCTGCGCTCCAAGGATCAAGTGTTTGCAACAAGAGGTGGGGAACAGGGATATTTATCTAGATACAGGCCATGTTTGCAGTCAAAGCCTGTCCCCTTTGACTCCCACAGGTTTTGTGAAAGTAGGAGCACACTGTACCAGGAGCAACGATGCATGCAGCTTTATGGAAACCTGAAACAAAGAGGTATCCAGCAGAAGGTTTTCTACGCTGCAATTGTTCTCTAAACCATGAGAACGTCAAACTGCTTGGTTTTATTATTTCTTTTAAAAGAATGCCAGGATTTACTTCTGTCCAGCAAGCACACATGGGACTGGAATTTGATTTCTTGTTTATTTGGTTTTTACATTTTGAAGGATTTTGCTGTTTGAGGGGAGAAATATGTGCCTGATGATCACAAAATCCAGCTCAGAGACATGTCTGAGATCATGATTTTGAAAAGGAGCCATGGGCACCTTCAAAGGATGAGGCAGATTTCACCCACTAAAAAGCAAAACATGCCATTTTGTGCTCTCAAGCGTGACTCATTTCCTGATGCAGTTAGGCTGTGACTAGGAAAGTTAAAGTCAGATTAAGAGATCATTAATGCCTTTTGTAGTGGACTTTAGGACCAGGACCACAATGCCAGAATAAGGCTGTGGAGGTCTTTGAAGGAGATATCCTCTTGGAAATACATCATGGGGCTCTGTTTGGTTTGACCCTGGATTTTTGAGTTATGAAGCTCCTGTTTTGCTGCATTGCTTTGGTTTCCATCAAATCCCCATGAGGATAAGCTTCTCTCCAGTCTCTTTACAAGAAAAGTGATATAACAACATCGCCTTCCTGGTTAGAAAATTCTCAAGGCTTTGCATGGATAGCCTTGCTACTTCTTGCTACACCATTTCAAACAAAAACAAAGAAACCAAGAGAAAAAAAATTCAACCTTCCTGCCACACCTGCCAAATGAAACAACAGCCAGACAGGAGCTCAGAGCCTGATGCTCCTGCATTTCTCTCTCCGCTCTTCATCAGCTATGCTACAGCAACTATACAAAACACCATAGTGACTCCATCTCAAATACCATCTATCAGATTCAGCATGATGCAGTTACACGTAGAGATTGACCCATAGACCTGTTGTTGTCTGAGGACACAGCCAGCACCTCCTCTACTACTTGCTCAGC
Organism: Balaeniceps rex; assembly: GCA_013401315.1. Lineage (NCBI taxonomy): Eukaryota > Metazoa > Chordata > Aves > Pelecaniformes > Balaenicipitidae > Balaeniceps > Balaeniceps rex. The sequence continues at coordinate 184,268 of VYZW01056437.1, read as the reverse complement.
CATCTACTCAGCAGATTCAAAATAAGCACCAGAATTTCCTCTTCCAGGTGGACATAGAAAGGAACGGGGAGAGAGAGAGACTGAGCTGATCCTAGCAACAGCTATGTAAGCAAAACCCTCAAGCAAATATTTTCAAATGTATCATCTACAAATGACCAAAATGTCATCACTGGAAGAAGACAGACCTGATGTTGTTTTCATACCACAGAGCTCAGAGAGGAATATTTTTTTCTCTGTTGCAAAATAAGATGACTAGTCAAGTAAGAGTACAGTGTTTGCTTAACACTATGACTTAAGCTCCCAACTGAGAGCTCCAACTGGGTTTTTTTTTTCAAATAACAGCATTTTGTTAGGAAAATGTTGCCATGTTCACCTGAGGATTTTAGGAGTGATTTTCTACTAGCGCCCTGGACGAGTATGGATTGGTGATTGTCTTATTCTACTGTACAAAATTAAATACAGAACAAAGCAATAAGGATCCTACTGATAACCCCAATTTTGCTGCAGTCAAATGAAACGGCAGGATGATAACATTCAGGATGTAAGCATCCACTGAGTGGATGGATTTCATTGCCAGATTTTCCTGCCTTGCAGAGGCAGTCTTGAATGGGTTAACAAAATATCATTTCCATGTTTTCTGCTTTGTCCCTCAAGCCAATGAGTAGAAAAAGAATTAAACCACTCAGGTGATCCACAGGGCTTTCCCTTGTTGACTAGATAAGAACCACCATAAGCCAAGTGGAAGTTCAATAACTTTTTATGTATGATTACAAGTCTTGTCATTCTTCACACACCACTGTTCATCGAACACATACCCCAATGAGAGTTAAAGAAAGAGAATTTTGTGGCTCACCACAGGTGTAGATGACATTAAGATGCTTTCGGATGCCTGGGTAACAAGGATCTCCAAATTCATAGGTGCTGGCATATATGCTGCAGCTTCTTTTCCCGTGACAGTGCTTGATCATGAGTTGGAGAGCTGTAGCTGACTGACACTCTAAAAGGGAAAAAGGATACCTATTTGTGAATATTTATCCATTCACATCAGAAATTGCCAAAAAAAAATTACCAGATGCAGACTGTGAGAGCACATACATATGAGCTTTCCATGAGTATTTAAAAATCTTTGTGATTATATGGGAAGGTATATCTGACTCTCAAACACCTCTAATAAATTGTAAATTGATGAAAGAAAATTACCAAAAAGAACAGTGAAGAACCAGAAATCCCCATACATCTGTAGAAAGAAGGCTGCAAATAAAAGATGGCTTGTTTTCAAAGGCAAAAGGATCTCTGTAATAAAAGCAATCCCTTCTCACCTGGCATTTATTCTATAAAGGTCTGAAAGGACTCTAAGACAGGTATCGGTATCTTCATTTTAACAGATGGAGAAACAGAGTCATAGAAAATACTAACAACAACAAATCAGTGCAGATCATGGAAAAAGACTCAGATCTTTGGAGTCTCACTCCAATGTATTTATCCAGAAACACTACAAGCTTCCCCATAAACTCAGAGACTGTCACAGGAACAGAAAATACGTTAATACTACAGTTATAATATTCATATGGAATTCCTGTAGATTTATTTAGCTGTCTGATAACGCAATTGATCACAGTACCATGCAAAGTTATTAGCAAATTGCCACCTCCCAAGGTGTAAGGGAGATGGACATTGTCATCTTGTTTAGGGAAGGGTAAAACTCTGATTTGATTTGGGTGTGTTGATTTTCTCCAGGTTTTGCTTGTGTGGTGGGTTGACCCTGGCTGGATGCCAACTGCCCACCAAAGCCGCTCTATCACTCCCCCAGCGTGGACTCCTCTCTCTCCATGAGTCCACAGGTCCTGCCAGGAGCCTGCTCCAGCGCGGGCTTCCCATGGGGTCACAGCCTCCTTCGGGCATCCACCTGCTCCAGCATGGGGTCCTCCACAGGCTGCAGGTGGATATCTGCTCCACCATGGACCTCCATGGGCTGCAGGGGGACAGCCTGCCTCACCATGGTCTTCACCACAGGCTGCAGGGGAATCTCTGCTCTGGCACCTGGAGCACCTCCTCCCCCTCCTTCTTCACTGACCTTGGTGTCTGCAGAGTCGTTCCGCTCACATATTCTCACTCCTCTCTCCAGCTGCAGTTGCTGTTGCGCAGGGGTTTTTCCCCCCCCCGCTTCTTAAATATGTTATCCCAGAGGCGCTACCACCGTCACTGATGGGCTCGTCCTTGGCCAGCGGTGGGTGCGTCTTGGAGCTGGCTGGCATTGGCTCTATCGGACATAGGGGAAGCCACCCCTGTAGCCCCCCGATACCAAAACCTTGCCATGCAAACCCAATACAGCTTGTTTCATTGAGGGGAAGAGATAGGGAGAGTTTGGGTAGGCTTTTTTAGCCTTTGTTATGTCCAAGAGAGTTGTCTCAAGTCACCATTTCTGGCCTCCTTCTGCAGACAGAGGTGTCCCGGTCTGCTCTTAGAAGAAGATGTATTTCCAAGAAGTCTAATGAGGGTTACTATGAGGTTGAATAATGGTAAAGTTACCATCTTTACCATCTACCATCTAAGTAGAAATATTCTGCTAAGCATGTTTATTCCATGCAAGTAGAAATGTTTGTCATATAAGGAATTTAGAACATGGAAAGCTCCAAAAGTAAATATTTTCCCAAGTATTAACTTCTATCAGATGGTTTGTGCCTGTTTTCTCAGCTCAGGTGAAAATGATTTCTACAGACAAGCTCTCAAACTTCTAGGTGCTAGACTGGTAGTTTGCTTTCACTGTCCATCCAGGGCCAAGCACAAGGGTTAAGCTGACAAGAAGACATTTCTTCAACATTAAGCTGTTGCTAAAAGCAACAGGAAAGCTACAGAGAAAGGAATACAAACCCCTTTTGGCCACTAATCAGGAGGCAGGGAAAGGGAAAATGAACCCCAAAAGGTATTGAATGCTAGAACCACCACAACAACAAAAGCCATGAGAGACACGGGAAAGCCACAGAAAACTAAGCCTAGAGGGCAACATGTCTTTTTTCTCAAATCAAAGCCAGCATTTTATTTCACATGCTGCAAATGACAAAAGAACAGGGCCCCATGTGAGCATTTTCATACTGAACCACCCAAACTTCCTTAGGGGATTTTTGATCCAACGAGTGTCAGAGGATCCAGTGGAAACATCTGGCATGCAGCAATCCCGCTTTATTGTTTGTCAAATGTCCAGTTAGAGAAACTCGTCAAATCTAAGCACTGCACAGGATTTCATGGAGGGCCCCTATTCTTTTTATTTGTTATTGTGCTCACGCAGAACAGACAGCATCCCCCGGCTGTCTGCACAGGGGCCTCATCCCCGGCACAGGAGCACACTGCCTCCGCGGGAGGGTGGGGAATTACCCATTACTGGTCCTGGGAGAGGCACGACAAGTCTTTTGCATACATCGTCACCAGAGACGGTCAGCCTTTGGGACACTCCTCTTGTAGGAATGAGGGGTAACAAGCTACAGGCTCTGCCCTCCAGCTTAACAAACTGGACTGGCTCTTCAGGTGCCAGATCTGTAGATTCAGCACACTGAAAACGCTTTTAGGAGTTTTATCTGTCATATACCTTCACACTAACATCAGCAGCTTTTCTAGCTATCACCAGGCATGTCTTGGTATCGATGACCTTCTTCCTCCCATGCAGTTCAGAGCAGGCTACAGTCTCCATCTTCAGCAGCGTCATCTGCACTAGGAGACCAAACAGGGTTCAACTCTGGACATACCATTATCCCTCTTGCTTAAGTGCTACCCTGTTCCTTAGAACGATTTTGCCAACTAGCATTACCCCAAACAGGTAATATAGTCTGCGATATAATAGGGCTAGTCCCAGTCATCAGTTTGCAGAAGGTGGACCAGATATTTTGTATGGAAAGTAGAGGAGCAGGAGTGCGTGGTAGAGGGTTTAGCTGCATAGACATGAGGTCAGCCAGCCACAGGGCCAGGCAGCAGGCTCTTTCGCACTGTATTCAGTACAGAATAGCTGATGTGTACACAGTAGGTGAGCACAATCCTGATGCTGCCTTTATCAGGTAGTAGCTGCATTTTTTTCTCCCCAGGAGAGGACAGCCTTGCCCATGCTAGCAACTGAAAATGACATGCCATACTGCCTGCAAGCAGCTGTGGGACCCTGCTCTAGCCCCTTCACCAACCCCACTACCAACACAGATGTAGCTTGAGTTATAAGAGCCTTTTCTATGTAGTTCCATCTGCCAGAGCAGGTCCCAACACTGCAATCCCTACTTGTATTTTAACAGTGCCCAGGTCCAGCCTACACTGGCTACATGATCACTGGTAAATGAAAACTTACCCTGGCCCATTCCCCAGCCCCGAGGCCAACTGTGGTGGAACAACCCACATCCATGCTATTAAACACTCTTGCCTTCCAAAACAGAGTGGCAATACCCAGTCCCTGTCTTATAACCAGCCTCAAACCATCTTCTCGACTGCCTAGGAGAGTGTTAGCTGGGCCAAGGCAATGAACCATGCCATGGACCATGCTACAATTTAACTGTACAGAAGGTCTATTTCCAGCATCCGTGCCCAGGTCCTGGTACTGCTAGTTTACCAGCATACATGTAGCCTTAGATACCCAGCTTCTTCAGCACAGACCAGGCCTCCATACTCACAAATATCAGTAGTGAAATCCTCAACTCTCCAATCACCAGGCTGTTCCAGCTCAACCTGCACTAGCCAAAATGAACAGAAAAGCAAAAGAGCCTCAGTATGCTTCAATTACAGACAGGGACGAAATCCCCTAGCATAGAAAGTAAGGCACTGAGATTTTAAAAGCTTCTTTTACGTGGACTTTTTTGCAAACCTTAATATTGAAAATATATCCAGGAAAAAAGTCACCTGTTGGGACTGCAGACATAAACCATACAATAATTTAGTTGGCAGCAATATTTGGAGCCTATCCAGTCCAACCTCCCGCTCAAATCACAGCTAGCTTTGATGTTACATCAGGAATTTGCCCAGGCAAGTTTTGAAAATCTCCACAGATAAATATTCCCCAAACTCTTGGGCACCCATTCCAGGGCTAAACCGCTCTCCAGGTGAAGAATTTTTCCTTGTATCTAATCATATTTCCATTGCTGCAACTTGTGTTCATTGCTTTTGGTGTTTGTTTGGGTTTTTTCTGTGCGTTTCCAAGAACAGTCTTCTGTAGAGCCACCTGTTAGGTAGTCAAAAACAGCAGTAAGATCCCACTCTGAGCTTTCTTTCTGAGACTGAACAAACCCGGGTCCCTCAGCATTTCCCCATATGCTGTGTGCTCCAGCCCCCTGACCAGCTTGGTGGCCCTTCACTGGACTTGCTCCAGTTTTTCAACATATCTCTTTATCTGGGGAGCCCCAAACTGGATACTCCAGTACTCCAGTTAAGTGGAGTACTGGAATGCCAAACAGAGTGAATAAACCTTCTTCTTGATGTGCTTACAATAGTCTTACTTACAAAGTCCAGTATCCACTTGGCCACCATTGCCACAAGACCACACCGCTGACTCATGTTCAACTTCTTGTCCCACAAGACCCATTGGTCCTTTTTCTGCAGAGCTGCTTTCTAGCCAGCTGGTCCCTAGCCTGTGCTGTTGCAGAGGGTTATTCAGGTGCAGAACTTTGCACTTGCCTTTGTTGAACTTCACAATGTTTCTCCAGCTCACTGAGGTTCCTCAAGGTCCCTACTCCCTGCTGTAACAACTGTCCTGTGCAATTTGGTACCACCTACAAACTCCATCCCATTATCCAGGTCATTACTGAAGATGTTAAGCAATATTGATCTCTGACTGCTTTTAAGTGGGTACCACTTTGACTTCAACACAGCATTGAGGAGTACTCCATTTCCTTGGCTCTTGTAGCAAACAGCCAAAATTTAGGCAAGTCTTTACTGTTGCCACTGACCTCCAAACCGTAATGAGCACCAAAATCTGGTGAATGCAGGAGTGGCAGAAAGTCATCTGAGGTACCCATGTTACAAGATCCAGCTAAACTCTACTGACAACAACCGGCTCCCACATGGTGAATCCGAATACTCTTCTCATTTTCCCCATGGTAAGGCCTGAGCCATTCTCTTGGAACCAGCCATATTCTTCCAGCCCTGAAAAAAACAAATGGACTCTGTGGACAGAATCTGACAAAGTATTCACTTCAAAGACTTCCCTTTGGTCACAACCGAGATTTTCCCTGGTTTTTCCTCCTCACAATTTCTAAGCACAAATGCCTTGTGCATTCCCATAAATGCCAGGGCAAGCAGCCAGCAGTACTATGAGGGAGGACTACACCGATACTGAAATTAGCTTGGTCTCCCCTCTTGGTTTTTTTGATCTGTCAACATGTTTGTCCTCCACATAACATATTGAACTGAAAAATGTAAGAGCAGCAATCAAAACCTCCAAATGGACCATCTCCCTTATACACTTCAAAGGATTGTGATAAGGAGGTCATTTAGCTGGATGCCAAAATGTCATATTCAAGCATCTTTATTCCCTCACTAACTGGCTCTGAAGATGTCAATAATATATCTGAGAGATGGCTGAGTGATAGATGAGGCTACAGCACCCTCATAAGTCACAGTCACCACCATGTCATTCAGAGCTCTAGAAGGGACAACATGGTATTTTCTTTTACCCCCATGTCTCAGGAGTATAAAAGCATTCAACATCACTCCTGTTGGCTGTTATGAAATGCATGCAGGTAATTTAGATTCCAAATGTAAACAAGTCCTTAGGGAGCTGGCTTGAAGTGAGATCTCCAACTATATTAGTACCTCTTCAGGTGGTGATTCCAGGTCAGAAGTCTTCACCTCCAGGTGCCCATTCCCAGAGCTCAGAGACGCAAGAAAACAGAGGTCCTCTTATCCATAAATCATGCAGCTAGCCTCTTAAAAAGATGCAGGGAAGCCAAGCCCAGCAATGTGGTAGAGCAGAGTTGGGCTATGGTCCCCTTCATCTGGCCAAATTCACGTTTTCCAGGTCTTCAGAAGTGGGACTCTAGATGTGGCACTCTTATTGCACCAGATGGCATGCTCATTCAGGGCAACATCTCCTTTCTTTTGCTGCTTGTTTGATTGCAAAACGCAAACTGTGGCTGTTACATGAAATACCATCCTGACATCAGTGACAAACAAGTGATCCCATGTGTCAGAGATATGGGAAGGACGCTCACAAATGCCAACACCGTATCACTAAGTCTGAGGTAAGTACTGCTAAGCAGAGCCAGGCCCCTGCCAAGAACCTTTTAAAGCCCACAAAGCTCAAATCCCACAGCAGAGCAATAAAAACCGCTTTAAGACCTCACAGATGATAGAGAGCCCACTTACACAGGTTGGGCCAGAGTTACCCTCGGCTTTCATTAGTCTTGGATGGCTTCAGTACACCGCCAAAGAGCAAATGCGAATCCTGGCTACAGTGAAACTTCCACATGTGAAAGTGTTTAAAGATACCAGCTGTGCTTTTGGAATATGGTATTTTAAGCTAAAGTTTGGGTTTAGGGGAGAGTGGGATCAGGTCGCTTTACCCTCTTTACTCCCAGCCCCACTTTCTAGAAGTTTCACATCCCTCCAGCCTTGCTCCTGGTACAAGGTGAATTCCCTTTCGCAGGACCACTCCACAAATGCAGATTGCTGGCCATTTTCATGTCACAACTCTTAGTCTAAGCCCTCAGTAGGTAATTCATCTTACCAGTTGCATTTAGTATGATAATATTCCCTGATCTACTATCTTTATCAGCCCAACCTCTGACAGGGTAAAAATCCAAATCAGATGGCAACAAAGCCATGCTGCAGGATTTTACCAGCTGCAGCTTGCAGACAGCATTGGCTTTAAAACTGGAATCAGTCTCAGTGATGTAATGTCCATATCATCAAGCTCACCACAATGAATGGGTTTTAGTCAGTTTAAGGCTGCTTCCCAGCATGACTATTTCTTTACTACTTCTTCCTGGTGAAAAAGAGAAATTGGAGCCAATGCCTATTAATCACATCCGTTACTTTGGTTACTCACTGTTACTTGTTTTTCTCCAATAAGGGTGACACATCCAAATCTGAAATCCAAGCCATACATTACTGCTTTTGATTGCAAAACCTATCTGGGTGTGAAAGAATGTTTCCAAACCGTTTAATTTTTGCGTTACAGTAACTCTTAGATGCTCTGGTGGAGATCAGAGCCTCTTTCAAGGCAGCGGTCATCACAGATGGATCCACAAACAGATTTAGACACCTAGTTTTGAGATGGGTGACTAATCCCACAGTGAAGTTGGGCACATGCCAGATGCTCAAGAACATCTGTGCATCTGTTAACTTCATGATCAGACTCACCTGCCACATCCATGTTGAGACTGCAATGGCAGGTTCCTGCACAGATGAGGCAGGCTGTCCAGAGCAAGTAGGACCATGTGCACCTGAACGCGCGAGTATGTTAGCATGCTGTAAGGCTGTCAGGTAATGGTTTTCCACAGGCTGTCCATGGATCTGGAAAGACAGCAGGGCATGGAGCACACCCCAATATCAACATGGGTGCACTTGAAAAAGAAAGAAAAACAGAGCCTGAGAAGAAAACTCCACCCCCTTGTCAAAGGACGCACTCTCTGAGTCCATAAATTTAGAAAAAAAATTGGAGCACTCATTCTACTTTTTCAACCAACAAAGTATAAGATCTTGAAGTATCAAAAGGACCAAATGATTGGCTGTAATTAAAGGCTTCAGAAAGAGAATCGCTGCCTAAAAGACTATTTCCAGCAGTGCATGTGAGGTAAGTGATTAGGAACCGGAACAGAACTGGTGGTGCCTGATCAAGAGACAAATTCTGGGCACGCTTTGGTTCAGTGTAAAGGCATCAGGAGCAGACCTACATCTTGAATTAAAACAGTCAGCAGAACCCTAGATTTCCTTGCTATCTTTTGAGGAGCAGGTGAAAGGAACAACCTAAGATAAATATTCCCTTGAGGGAAGTCATTTACAAACAACTGACAGCTCTAGAAGGAAACTCCTCCCAAGCAGAGGACAAGATTTTTCTCCGAAACATGCAGCATGATTTCTTGCTAAAGAATAAAACAGGAAAAGTTACTTGCTGAGATCTATGAAGCAGAGAGGACAGAATGAAAGACGGAATATGCAGGAGTCAATTAACTAAGAGGAGAGAAATTTAGTTCCTGCAAAGAAAGCTGACAGATGCCTGAATCAGCGCTGTGGTTATCTACTCCTCTGCCAAAAGAGAAAGCAAACTTCGATGGAACAGCAAAAAGGACGTAAGCAGGAAGAAAGTAACTCCAACCTTGCAGGTGAGGCAGCTGCCTAAATTCTTTCACATTTTTGCCTAGGAGTGACTCAAAACTGCCTCGTTCTGCAAGAGAATCTCTATCATAAACAGGAGGGAAGGCAGTTCTCCTTCTGCTCTTGGACAATTTCTCATTTATTTTAAAGATGCTCCATTAGCTGTCGTTGATACAAAGTTCAGCTCCTTCATAAAGCGACAGCTGCTGGAGGTGTCTAAGCCTCTGCTTCAGCTGCAAATCAGCCAAAATTAGCCATCCTAGCAGCCTGTGAAGGATGTCTTCATAGAGTATTGATGAGCCAGCCTGCACCATGTGCAGTATATCAAATCTCAGGCATTTTCAGCTTAGCCCATGCCCATTAAGCCTGATGTTCTCTTTAAAAGTCAGTGCAGAAGGCAGTTAATAAAGATGGGCTTTGTCCACTTTCTCTCTACAGTAAGCAGCCTGGGAAGGTAATTTCTTTATCAGCATAGCGCTGTCGCATGGTTTCAGATGGGTGCAACAGAAATACACTGGATTTCTCTTCCTTGCTGTGGCACACAAGCCTCTATAGAGGTCACAAGAAGTGAGTTGGGTTTAGAACCACAGGGAGTGTGGAAGACAGGAGGGAGAAAACCAGACTACGGATACTCAGCCCTTAAGACCAACCAATGTGAAGACCAACCAATGAAAACAAAAGACTACCCCTAAACAAGAAAAGATGCAGAAGCAGATCTGTTAAAGGGGAAAGCTCAGGAGCAGAGACCCAAAACAATTAAAAGGCTGCTGGTTTGGAAGCCAGAACAGAACGGGCTTCAGAAAACCTACACAGTCAATCTGTTCCAAGCACAAGAAAACCCTCTGCAAGTAGGGAAATAAAATAAATTAATTTATTAGAAGAGATTGTTAAAAGCACTTCTGAGCTGTAAGCACAGGCTCAGGAGAATTTTTGCTTGATAAGCCACTGGGCTGTGGAAAAGGATTTGCAGACAGGACTGGTGGGGAAGCATCACTGGGGCTTTGGCCCACACATTAGCTCTGGTTTCCCAGGTTCCTGCTCCCCAACTGTGGTACGAGCACTATCTGATGCTGTGCAGAACAGAGTCAGAGAGATGCTCCAACATCTCATGGTCAACATTGAGGCCAAGAAGAGTCTACCTCCCCCACAACAGTATCAGTCCCAGAATGCTGTTTCTTTTTCTGTGAGCTTTTATGTTTGAGGCACATTCTATTTGGTTTTTACTTTGGCAGTGCTGGGTACTTTGGTATCATGTTCAGCTGGGTTTCTGATATAAATTGCCATCATCATTATTAAAAATAGCAGCAGGGAACTTTGCGTTGGTGCAGCTGGATACAGCATCTATGTCTTGCACAATGTCACTGAAAAGAGCTGGCTAAAAAAGAAATCTACATCCAAACATTAGAAGGATCTGCAGAGAAGGCCAGCTTTACATTAAAAAGCATGTTTTAATGAAAGAGAGAGAAAAATTACTCACCACAGACTTCATAAAACTTTGGAAACTTCAGCAGTAGGCCAGAAAAGAGAAAATTATCTTAAAAAAAACTAATCACATTGAGAGACTGCAATTGAAGGATCGATTGCAGGTTTAATTACAAATGCTGTAGTTACATTTAGAAACACTTGGTTTATTAATGTAAACTCAAATCATCTTATCACCTTTGTATCTGGAACCAGAACTCATATAAAACATATGAGGCTCCAACTTTGCAGAAACTGACTCAGAGTGTGTAAAGCTGAGCAAATTAATAACATTTTGCAGGTTTGGGGGCTAAAGTGAGAATCTGAGGACTGCTTCAAACTTGGCTCCAAGAAGTCTCAGAGAACAAAGCAGTTTTGGTCTGGCAATGACAGTAAAATTTTATTATTTAATTTGCACCAGAGAAGAGCTGATTGTGGGCTGTAAGGCATTCAAGATAAAAAGCAAAGAAGCTAACAGCTTTTGCTCCACTCAGTAGAAGACAGGGATGGTGCATTCAATGAATCTACTGCTCTGTGAAGTCCCTGAGTTCATTTGTCCTTCCTATTCATTACAGCCCAACAAAAGTATTTTCCTGAACATGGGTGTAGATCAACAAGTGCCTAGACCTAGGCTGAAGCAAGGTCTAAACTTCGGAAGCTGTGGGACTGGCCCACTTTTTTTAAGAGACTACCCAGCTGACACAATCTGCAAGTCACTTCTTGCCCTTGGTTCCTAAAATAAAGCATGGTGTGCTTGCAAACTCACAGGTTTCACATTACCTTTGTTTCTCAGGCTCAGCATTCACCATCGTGGTGATTTTGTAACACTCTTGAGTGACATCTGAATTCTTTTAAGAGGAACTTTATCAGTTCTGAACAAGTTACACTGGTTTCCATTCAGAGTAACTCCATGGAAAAAACTTGAGATGCTATAGATTCAAATCTCTTAAATTCTGCCCTCTTATTATTAGGATTATATTCTGGATTTGCTTTTAACTAATAATAGGGCAACAGGCATCTTTTATAAGATGAGCTACTAAAGAAGTTGATACTACTGATACAAATACCCCCTTTACTTCCTCAAATATCATACCAGAGCCTGCTAGTGTTATTTAAATTACTACTTTCAGAATTTTTATTTACAACCACTGCATGGGGTCATAATCCACCGTAAACAACTTTTTTAAAACCAAGTTGAACCTTGGCTTTGAGAAAGATCTTGCCCGGAAGCAAATTTGAATGGATTTTTTTCATTTTTTTTAAAAATAGCAATTGTGTGCATATAAAAACAACTTCATATAAATCATTTTTTATGACTCTCTGGAATCCAACAATAGTTTGAGTTTTCTAGAAACAGCTGTAAAGTGATTTTAATTACCTCCTGGCGTTTTGAGACAAAAAGTGAAACACACAAAGTATCTAAAATTGAAAAACAACTTTCTGAAAGCAGGCTTTGTCCCACTTTAACTTAGCGTTCTAAATGGGAATTTCATTTCAATTTAAATTTAATAAGGTATTATATGTGAATTAAACAGCAACTGGTATTTTTTTAGCCTTCAAACTTGGATACTTGTGGATTTTATTACATACAAACAGATTGGCCTCTAAAAACATGTTCTTAATCATCAGCTACACACATAATAAAGTAGTTTCTGCACTGAACGTAAATCAAATGTACATAGAGTCGCACCTACAGGCAGGCGCGCTCTGGAAGCCTGGTGCGCACATTAGAGAGGAAAGACCCGGTCTGACTCCCTCCCGCATCTGCTGCTCATCCCACGAACCCATCCCACGAACCCAGCCTTGCAGCCATTTTAAAGGCTGTCATCTCCAATATGGTGCAATCAGGACATAGCGTTTCAGCCACAAGCACTCGGATCCGCTGAAGGGCCCCCGTGCTACATGGCATTATCTGATCAGCAGAGATTTCAGTGGATACCCCATCTCCTCCTGCCGCCCCGCTCCCCTGCTGCCTCCCCCAGCAGTGCCAGAGCTTACTACACCTCATTGCTCCAGCTCCACAGTTTGGAGGCCTTTCATTTTCAAGTATTTCACTTAAGACCAAGATTAGAGCACAGACAGAAACTTGTACTGATGGAAATGCAGGATGGAAAATCATCACGGATGGTGAAGCAGAAGGGAGCCAGAAATGCACAGCTGGAGGGGCAGCAGTCTCTTAAAACCAGCTCTTGTGTTGGCAGGAACGGGAACATGTACCATGGAATAAAACGGAATTTTTTTTTACTGCATGTATTTCATACTCATTCACATGCTAGATCTGATCACAGACAAACTAGAAGGGTCCACTATTTGTATGGTGTAATAAATATTTATACGAGGGACTGTGCAGGCTCTGGTTCAAGTCATACATGCGTCTGTATTAAGAGGAGGAAATCAAAACAAACTGGGTTGAATCACCTTCTGTCATTGCATTAAAATGAAAAATACCAGGGAACGAGCACCTAAAGCACAGGCTCCCTTGCTGAACTCACTCCTCTGCTCTTTCGTTATCAGATCCAGTGAGTTAGAGCACGCCACTGACCATCCTCAGGGCTTTGTAAACACATCCATTTTTCCCCTACAGAGGCACAGGAAAGCACTAGTATGTTTAGTGACAAGGACATTTCACTTCTCAGCAGACTGCTCAGCTTAACCCACACACCACGACCCAAAGCTGAGCTTTGGAGACAGAGTTCCCACAATCTTGCGCCGACTCCGAAACTGAGCCCAGATTCCTTCTACCCAGATGAGGAGTGAAATTGCTGTGGGCTTTTTATATACATGATGGAGAGAGACAGGGTCTTTGAGAAGGAGACCAGAATCCTGATGTTAGAGGTCAGCTGAACATGTCCATCTCATTCCCTGTGGTTCAGGAGGGTAGCTACTGCAAAAATGTACATGTGAACATGTCAGGTGCACCCAATATGATCAAGGATATCACTCCACTAAGTGACAAAAAGAGTAATTGTTTTACATTCAAGTTCTTCCTCCTCAGTCTCCTAATTAGACCATTACCTTGCACTCGGATATGAGTAGGAAAGGGCTATTTTTTAAATTCGCTTCTCTCGGTATAAACAAGTCACTCTGAGCTGCAGGCAGAGGCAGCTGTAAACAGCATGATAAAGGGGCAAAGGGCTCACGGGGCTGAGGGATATTAATGGTTTGTGCTTGCAAATAACCCTCTCCCCAGAGACCTCCCTATACTCTGTGTATTGTCTCTGCACATGCTGGCAGCAAAGTGGAAGCTTTATTAAGAGAGTTACAAATAAGGTCAAATTCCTTTAGGAGCTTTTCAGAGTTCCCAAGGCATTCGAGGAGGGGTCCAGCTGTTTGCAGGGGTTTCCCATTACGGTCAGAGATGCAAGTTTCAGCATGTTTCCAGTTAAAAGAGGATCCTGGCAGATTTTCTCTTTAACATGACAGGGATAGGATGGAGTTCTTCACAATAACTTTCCCTTCACAGATGCTAAGCACATTTTTACAGATGTTAGACAGAGACAAAGCATGCATCTGGCACGGCACAATGTGCGAACTCGGACTTGGGCATCTTGCATCACCCAAAAGCAGCACAATCATGGCTGGGTTATGCAGGTGTTAAACGGCTGCAATGTCATGATACCTCAGATCCCTCCACTTGAGCACCTAGTGTACCTCATGTCTCTGCAGAATCCAAGAAACTCACCATTAGCGGACTTTATCTCCTCAACGCTCCTACAGGAGTATAAGGTCTTGTTTTGCAAGGTAGAAACAACGCAAATTAAATGATTTCTTCCCTTACCTTATGGCAGTCAGAAATATATACAATGCTCTATTAGGCCATCTTTCCTCCCCATCTTAGACCTCAGTTCTTTAAAAGCCTCATCTGTAGAAGTTGTAGATTTCTAAATTCAACCCAAATGCGCGTTTTCTTCACAGAAAAAATGGAACAAAATTTTCTGAACTGTTTTTCATTAGGAGAGGAAGAAAAGATACCCTTCCCCACCTTTGGGGCAAGGATGAGTTCTTCACTCATCAAGTAGCTCATGCTGCCTGGATAAAAATAATCACTGCAAACTTGTCCAGGACCTACTGCCTGGGAAAAGGCCCTTTGCCAAGGCTCGGACTTGACACAAATCATCAGTCCCGTGAAATTCAACCAGAATAAATCTTTCACGTGCAGAACATAGCTGGGTTCTGCCTTAAGGGAACTGGATGCTGCCGCGAAGTCTGAGTCATACGGTCATATTTGTAAGATCAGCTCGTTGAGAACGTCTGGGATCAAAGGCAGCCCTCCCTGTATTGCAGGGCTGTGGAAACGTGCAGGGAAACGTTCTCTAGCTAGAGAAAGCTTTAATTTATAAGCTGTGATGTTTTCACCTGCTCCTGAAGGAACAGGGTTGCCTGCTGGGCTAGGCAGGCCCGTGGCAGGAGTACAGTTTCTGGAGCAGGTTGGGGGACCCTGCACGCTGCTCCCACGGTTGCGAGTGGCAGCTGGGAGCACAACACCCTCACTTCAGCACTGTAAATGTAGGCAGGACTATTATTTCTTGCAGCGTGCCATGCGGAAGCACGGTGTGAATATGCTTTTCACTGATTAGGGTTGCAGATGGATCCTAGGTTTCTCCTGTGGGGCCACGAGAGGAGTGATAACCACAGCCGCACCTCACCTTCCCTTACCTGCATCACCAGGGCTCTGTCCCGTTGGGTCGGCTCGCACAAACAGACGAAGGGAAGGTCATGACAAGCAGAGCCTGCCTGTAGCATTTGCAGCATCATAGCGAGGGGATCAGCTAGCTGTTGCTGAACACACTAGCAGACCTGGCCAAACACTCTCAAATATAGCTGGGATTTGAGGGATGGAGCATGGTGAGTTGAAAGACCACCTGCTCACTCACATTTTTTTTAGTTAAGCTCACACACACACCCCCTCCACTCAGGATTTCAGCATGCAGGGGAACATCAGCATCAACAGCTATACTATCTGTCTTTCACCCTACACACACAGTGCCCAAATGCCTGGCAAAACCTGGGGAAGGCATTGCTCCATGGTGAGCACCCCACCTCTCATCCCCAGCCACTGTCCCAGAGACGCTTCCCACCCTCCCTTTGCTGTTATGCAGGCAGGACATACCGACCCCCCCAGCACCCCAGCAGCACCAGGCTGACTTAGCAGATACTTGAGATCCCAGCAACTCCAAACATGCAGATATTTGTTCCTGTCCAACAACTCAGTCATTTCTAGCATCAGTTCACAGCTTAAAACCTCGCACTGGATTTCAGTGTAAAGCTACCTTGGCATTCCCACCGCTAGCTTGGCATGACATGGTCTTGTACTGAGCCTGCTCTTGTGAGTAGTTTAATTTAAGAGCTGACACTGGAGGAAGGCCCTGCCTTGCCCCAGCAGCAGACTGCATGTTACGCTCTAGGACCCAATACCTTATTTCCTTGGGCAAACATTGAAATTTGTAGAGATCACAAGGCCAGTTTGAAAACAACAGGGCACACAAGCGCTATAGAAGGGATGGCACATGCAGCCCTGCTGTCACACCTCACTGCTTGCTCTCTTAGCTACAGCTTTGGTCTCCCAGCTCCACTGCCTCCCATCCCATTTTCTAGTGCCACATACCCCACTCTCAGCCAGTACAAGTTTCGGGATTTTGCATCTGGGCAAAGAAGAGTAAAACTTTATCCTTTGTGGCTTCACATAGAGTTTTGCTTCATGCAAGAGCAGGTCCCGGTGCTAGTACCAAGTCACCAGTACGTGCTTGTTTCTGCTTTCTCAGCAAGGGCAAAGGAGCGGTGTGCCCAGGTGTACGCTAGAAACCCATCGAGTTTCGCTGACTCGGCGAGTTATCACCCAGCAGCCAAACCACCACAGCAACCTGCGTACACACTCTTAGCCCATCCCAAACACCACATGAAAGAGGTCTAGGCTAACCTGCTACACATATTTGTTTTGGCTTCTGCACCCTGGCAACTGGAGGACAACAGGAGCACATCCAGGGACATAGGTCACCTCAGGAGACGGGAGGTTACTTGTTAAAGGACGGTGACTCTCCTGCCATGCATCTGAACTATGGGACTGGGTAGGAGACCCTGAACTACTCAGCTGTGCTGCAAGTGCTCAGATTTTCACAGCTACACAACTAAGGCACTCGTCATGCTGCACAAATAACCTGACTGGCCTGATTGCACCTGTGGTTTCCTACTGACACCCATCATCTGTGTATCATATTTCCAAGCAGTCGCTTCACATGCTTCCATTTGAATAACATTTAACCCCTTAAGGGCACTGGATCAGCAGATGTGAAGCCAAAGATCCCCAGATATAGCTGAACAGATACCAGCACAGGCAATAGCAGCAGCTCAAGATTCCCTGTACAGCCCCCTCTGAAGCCTTTCCCCCTCTGGAGGCAATTCCTTTGGGAAACCAGTTAATTCCCTCTCACCTCTGCAGAGAAGGATGATGAAGAATGCTGACCACAGGATTTTGCACTGTGGACAGTTGCTCTCTCTCTGCCACAGCCTACAATATTCAAAGTCATTCACACTGGCTCAGGAACAGACAGTTCTAGTAAATGTTTTTAAATTTATTGATCTTTAACACATGAATATAAGAGACTTTGATAGTCTGAGAGTAAAGAAGTTACTTGAAGGTACTGTAAGTCAGCCGTAACGTGATGCAATTAACAACTTGCTTTTTGAATTTTCACCCCTTGCTTTAACTTCAGTAAAAGTTTAAATGCAACGTCAAGGCTTGACTTGGCCACAGATGGTCCATGACATCCAGCAATAATATGCTCCTCCATATTATAGATAGAGGTTCAGTGTATGAACCACCAGACGGACAGAAAATTGAACGACAAATTCAAGGAGTACCTTCAAGCATATAATCTGATGAATCTGCTAAAAGTCTGTGGCTTAGTAACTTGGCTAGGGCATCTAGCTGAACCTCAGTTTGGTGCTCATGGTGAAGCTCATCACTGGTTAACAAGGTACCACACATCAGGAGCACCACCGTGGCAGGTTGCATGTCCCAGTCCTGCTTTTCCTAATCAGGATCTGGGCCAGCTCTACCGTGATGACAGTAAATGAAATAACCCTGCCCCGATCAGTGTGCTCTGTCAAGACATTCCCCTGCTTACCAATCATGGGCATCCCTAGGTTTTGGTACGGGCACTCCAGGCTGCCTCCTTGTGTCCTTCCAAAGATAGCAGAGTAAATGGCTATCACCATGCTCTTCTTACAGCTTAGCCTCAGCTTGTCATCTTCACAGGCTACTTTACTCTTGTATTCATCTGGAAGGAAACAAACACTTAATTACTCAGCTGATCCAGAGGCGGGCACTCAGCATGAAGGGAATCCTCTCACCTCCCCGTGGTGTGAGTTTGTCAGAGGCAGCAGCGATTCTGGGCGTACGCCCAGAGGTGCACATCAGCTGCCAGCACAATCCCAGCCTTACAAATGCATTTGCTAGAGTAGCACTGATCATTTGCATTATGCATTCTCTCTCTGGCATTATCAGCACATTTAATGAACGTATTTTAACCTAGCACGTGTCAGTTCCCGTAAATAGCCACTAATTTCATTTTGCAGACAAATAAGTAAGGCATGGCAACTGAGTGATTTCCACGTGGTGATATTAGAAGCCTGTGGCAGGGGAAGGTAAAAGCCCATCTTTAGGCACCTTTCTCATCCACAGATCAGCCCTTTATGTGCCAAGCATTTATTCTACATCACAGCAGCTCAAATGCAAACATAATTATGCTCAATAGCTTTTTTTCACAGTGGCTCTCCCTTGGCAGATTCAATAGGAGTTATACTAAATTTGTTAATGATGGAAGCTGCTCTTGCCTGTTGCAAATACAGATATGCAAAGCTGCTCCCCAAGTCCTTCTTGAAATGGTCAGTCCAAGAATGCAAAATACACTCTTACTTTTGTAAGGCTGGTGCACACAGAACAGTCACTCAGTTTACACAGTCAAGGAGACTGGGCAATTATTTCATAAGAAATCACATGTCATTCCCTTCTCTTTACTATTATTATTTGTATTATGAGAACCTCTAGAGGTCCCAACCTAGAACAGGCCCTTCCCATGTATGTCTGCCAACACATCACGGAAGACAAACACTATTTTGAAGAGCTGAGTCTTTACAGCTAGACATCTACAAGTGTGAAAGAGACTAAGAAAACTGAAGTGGCATGTCTATGGTCACCCCACCCAACCCAGGCCACAGCCAGGAATATAACCTCAACCTCCCCAGCCTCTGCAGAGTGACCTTCCACTTGATTATGTTATTTACCATTAGAAATGTAGCCACAACAGCATCCAAATTGCTTAATGGGAAGGGTCCCTGTTCCATGGTAACCTCCCAGGCATGATCAGTCATTTCACCTGAAGCGCTCCTAAGTTGTACCAGGTCAAAATTGTGCCATAGAGCACACTAACAACCAAACAGTGTAGAGAATCATCAGCCAGTGCCTGGGGCTGCCCCTGGCCCTGTATCGTTTACTAGCATAGACGTGACTTTTGTCTCTCCCCATCACTGGTTGTCTATGCCTAACATCACACACACACACACATATATATATGAGAACTTATGCAAAGTCCATATGCATCAAACTACACAGTAACTGAGAACACTAGCTAATTATTACTTTATAGTTTAATACTTAAGTCTTTACACCATGGCAGCTAGCACTTAATGTGACATTTTTTACTGTATTTTAACTTTAGGTTCAAGAATCATTTTTCCTTATTGGAAATGGAGGGGAATTTTCCACCAAAGTTGAGTCATAGAAGCATTTAGGTTGGAAGACTCCTCAGAAGGTCACCTGTTTTAACCTGTGCTCAAAGCAGGGCTAATTCCTACATTAGATTAGACTTTTTAAGAAGAAACTGCATGGAGAAAACATGTATTATACCAAAACAGGCACATGCTGATTTAAAAGAAACATCTGAGAAAAAGCGACTCCTCATGCTCAACTTGGAAATTCCTACTCGAAGCCAAAAAATAGCCCCCTCAAAATAGCCTATTACCTGGTTGATCAGAGCATCCACCTGGAATGTGAAAACCCTGGTCCAAACCCTTACAGTCTGGGTGAGAATCTTAACCCTAGACACTATTCCGGTACGTAATCTTCCTTCTCACAGCAGCCTTTTTACAAAAATCTCTGAAAGATCCTAGTTTTTATCCCACTGCAGGGAAACTTTCAAACCTCTAAAATATTTATTGAATGGGAAAACACTTTCTCATCCATCCCTGTAGATGAAGACAGAATTAAGACCTAATTCCTTCATGGGAGAATCTGTGTGAAGAACACACATCCTTCAGCAATACCTATAGGGATAAACCCATGACCAGCTGAGTATTTAGAACAGTGACAGGAGTCAGGAATAGAAGCTCTTTTCAACACCAGAGTATGTAGGGAGAGAGGGATCTCATACAGCTGTGAAGAATCAATCATCATTTTATCTATGTAGGTATTTCATCCACAATCACCATGAAGGCATCTGAATAATACACTGAACATACTAAGGGTTATCATCTTCACCTATAATTGTCTCCCATAGGATTTTTGTTTCTTCTGTGAGGGAAATGGGATCAAAGCTTTAACCTGGCTATACAGTGTAAAACTTAACAGAGTATAATAGAACTTTGTAGACTAAATAGACTTTTGTTTTTCCTTAGGAAAAAAATACAGATTCAGGCTAAAAGCGCAAAGGCACAAAACTCTGCAATAGGACAAGCTATACACAGCTAATATTAAACCAATATCATGGGAAGGGAGAGCTCTTGTAGCTGGCTGAAGTGGTTGAAATACAAAATAGTTGATTAACTTTAGAAAAAGATCAATTTTGAAGTCTCTAATGAGCGAGTGCCAGGGTCCTCTGTGAAGGTCATCTTTCTTACAAGGCACTAATTCAATTTCCTCTTCTGATTTGGTTATTATTAGCTACATCTCCCAATTAACAAGTATAACTGATTGCTTAACCACATGTCCTGTGGACCCATTTAAGGTCCTTAGAATATTTATTAAATTCTGTTGACCATTCAAAGTCATTTGGAAACTCGACTGAGATTTAAACGCAGTGAGTATTGCATTTAGCCCAGAAGACACCGGGATGCACAGACATTCACATCTCTGCCGAAAGTCAGTCCAGCAGTCATGAGACAGTCAACACAAAGCTCTGCCTCTCACATTCATGGTTCTTACCCTTGTAGCCGCTCTGGGAAGTTGTGTCCAGGGCTTATGGGGGAAGCTGCCTGATGGATGGCTCGAGATATTAGACCAGGGAGGTGAATCTGAGTGCACACGCCTTGGGAACCAGTGCAGTTTATGGGTGATGTGCTCCTGGCACACTGCGGTGTGGAGTAAGAGGGCTGTGCCACCTGAAACACATGCCACCTCACCATCACTAAATTCTGCCCTAGGAAACACCTACTGGAGCTGCCAGTTCCCAAGGCTCTGGCTGAGTCCATACTGGTTAGGGCTGCAGTCCCCTGGGCTGGCACAGATAGAAGACACTGCTTTCTTAAAAGGAAGAAAAAAAGAAGAAAAAAGAAAGGATGAAATACGCAGTAGTATTTCAGACTCCCAAAAGGTTTCCTTAAGCTTGATCACTGGAGAACAAGATACTCTCAATGTTTCTGGGCAACCTGATAGAAATCTGAATAAACAAACAGATAGAAAGTGATGTTACAGAGGACACAAGCCCCTGAAAGTATTTTCTGCTTCATAGCATTGCCACCTCCATCTTAGCCAGGATGAACCAAAGCCAGCTGTCTTTCATCCAGACACTGATGGCTCCCAGGCATTGGATGATGGTAAGGACTGTGACTGATACAAAAAAAAATACAGAGCTAAGCATCATCCATATATTTACTGGTACTTCAACCCATAATAGCCTTACATAAATATTGAAAAGAACCAAGGCAGCATAAGTGACAAAAGAGAGCTTGGACTGGGAATGAATCTGCATTTTTCTCTCTCACTCTCCCAAGAACTGGCCTCCTACAGATCAGTCACAATCGGGTCCTAAGCCTGCTATAACTGTTACAGTCTGGATATAATTCAGTCCAAATGCTAACATTTGTATTAGTGGGTTTCATGTTTCACCCTGAAAAATTAAACATGGTTAAATGGCCTAGGAAAGGTGGCAGTGATATTCGGCAAATGGCTTACTCAACCCTAATCCCCCATGCAGTCATTTGTAGGGCAACAGAGATTTACCGTGATTAAGATATTTGCTAAGGATAATATCCCTTTTATTACCGCCTGTTTTCAGAGACACTGGCTTAAATACAACTCAGTAGACAGAAACCAAGGAGGGAACAGCTGCAGGCTTTTCTAGACACGTTTTTAAATATCATTATATGACATGATTATAACATAGTTAGAACAATTAAGGGAAAACTATTATAAATGTTTCTAATGGAAAAATTGGCGCTCTCAAACAGTAAAGTGAACAAGAAGACCCTTTGTATTGGGTTTGCATGGCAAGGTTTTGGTATTGGGGGGCTATAGGAGTGGCTTCTGTGAGAAGCTGCTAGAAGCTTCCCCCATGTGCAATAGAGCCAATGCCAGCCAGCTCCAAGACGGACCCACCACCGTCCAAGGCTGAGCCCATCAGTGACGGTGGTAGCGCCTTTGGCATAATGTATTTAAGAAGGAGAGAAAAAAAAACCTGGGCAATTGCAGCTAGAGTGAGGAGTGAGAATATGTGAGAGGAACGACTCTGCAGACACCGAGGTCAGTGAAGAAGGACGGGGAGGAGGTGCTCCAGGCGCCAGAGCAGAGATTGCCCTGCAGCCCCTAATGAAGACCATGGTGAGGCAGGCTGTCCCCCTGCAGCCCATGGAGGTCCACGGTGGAGCAGATATCCACCTGCAGCCCGTGGAGGGCCCCACGCCAGAGCAGGTGGATGTGTCTGAAGGAGGCTGTGATCCTGTGGGAAGCCCACGCTGGAGCAGGCTCCTGGCAGGACCTGTGAACCCATGGAGAGAGGAGCCCACGCTGGAGCAGGTTTGCTGGCAGGACTTGTGACCCCGTGGGGGACCCACGCTGGAGCAGTCTGTTCCTGAAGGACTGCACCCCATGGAAGGGACCCACGCTGGAGCAGTTCATGAAGAACTGCAGCCCGTGGGAAGGACTCAGGTTGGAGATGTTCATGGAGGACTGTCTCCCGTGGGAGAGACGCCACGCTGGAGTAGGGGAAGAGTGTGAGGAGTCCTCCCCTTGAGGAGGAAGGAGCGGCAGAGACAACGTGTGATGAACTGACCGTAACCCCCATTCCCCGTCCCCCTGCGTCGCTCAGGGGGAGGAGGGAGAGAAATTGGGAGTGAAGCTGAGTCCGGGAAGAAGGGAGGAGTGGAGGGAGGGTGTTTTAAGATTTGGTTTTATTTTTCATTACCCTACTCTGATTTGATTCGTAATAAATTAAACTGATTTTCCCCAAGTCGAGTCTGTTTTGCCTGTGATGGTAATTGCTGAGTGATCTCCCTGTCCTTATCTCGACCCACAAGCTTTTTCGTTATATTTTCTCTCCCTTGTCCAGCTGAGGAGGGGAGTGATAGAGCAGCTTTGGTGGGCACGTGGCATCCAGCCAGGGTCAACCCACCACACCCTTTGTAATTACAGGATGTGTACAAGGAAATTAAAGTATTGACCTATAGTAAATACATTTACCCAGTGTCTTAAGAACATTTTCACCTATGGTCCACGACAATTTTCTGAATGATCGCGACTGGGAAGCTCAAAACTAAATGTCAATTGGCTCAATCTCTGCAAGACCTTACAGACAAAAGCTCCTAAAAAGATTTTGTGTCTAACAAAGTGACGGAATGCAGTAATGCTAGAGGTCTACCTTGCCTAAAATTATATTTTTCAACAGAACTTGTGGAAAAATTTATGAAATTTTGCTAATTAAAATATGCATGCTTCACATAATCAGTGCATAATAGCTGACCCTATTTCCCAGATCAAAGAGCTGGAAATACATGTAAAGAGAAAGCCATGTTCCTCACAAAATCCTAAAGGATTTAAATCTTAGAATCAGGGATCTGAGCAAAGAAAGATTTTGTAGGAAACAGAGATGGTTTTGCTTGCTTCCTTATCAGGTCAGCATTGTTTACCATAGACGACTATCTTATCTAGTTTATAACTGTTAAATTAATGCGACTGCACCCAAGATGCCACTTCGGAAGCGAACCGCACTCCATGTTAGCCAATAACTTCTCTTTAGCTCAATTTTTGCCTTGCTCACCTTCATCCCAGCTTTATTAGCTGTTCCACTACATACCACCCAAAAAAAAGAACATTTCTTGCCTTGAAATTCATAACTCTTCATTATATCCAGCCATTCCACCAACACCTATTTTCCTTTAACTGATAAATGAATGTGTTCAACTATTGGGTGCTGGTTAGTGTTGGTCTGTGAAAAAGGGCATAGGGACAATTCACTTTCTCACCCAGCCACTCTCTCCAGAAGAACTGAGTTAATGGCAGATACATCTCCAATGTTCTGTGTCACTCTTCCTATCTACATCTGATACTGCACGTATCAGATACTGATCGGTTGCAATGTTGAACAGCTGAGATGCACAGTGGGCCAGATGGCTCAAGTAGAATATGCAACCTTTTAGTCACAAGTTAAAATTCAACAAACTTATGGACACTGGAAGTCACAACCAAATAATAAAGATGATGATCTCACATGTGGTGAGATTTTGCTCATTTCAGCACATGTCTAGGCAGAATACTTACATTGCAAAAGTCACCATATAGAAATTTTTTGTGTCAGCCTAAAGAGAAAAGCCAAAATAAGGGTAAACCATGGAAATATGAACTCTTTACTATGGATGTAGTCACTCCAGACCATAATTCACAGAGTCACAGAGGACAGACGGCACCTCTGGAGGCTGTCTAGGCCAACCCCCATGTTCATACCAGAGTCAGCTAGAGCAGCAGGTTGCTGAGGGCTGTGTCCATTCAAATTTTTAACACCTCCAAGGGTTGAGACTCCACAACTTGCTTGGGCAACCTGTTCCAGTGATCCTGTTAATCATGTGAGAGATGAGTATAGTGAGTACCTGTTACTATCTCTTCCAGGGGAATTAGGAAGATGAGTCTCCAAGACAGGAAAGCTATTAAACACTAGGACAGACACCTCTAAGCAGCATCCTTGAACAAGAGTGCCTGTGCAACAGGACTGCCCATGAAGAGCTCATCTTGGAGATAACCTTCCTCGTAACCTGTGACCTTCGTTTTTATATATTTTTATTTTCCCACATAATCAGCTAATTCCCAGGACCTTCTGTGAGATATAGAGAATTTTTTTGAGTGCATGTAGATCTAAGTCCATCCTCCCAAAATTAAAATAGATAAGTACATCTTAAAGCAGACAGAGCAAAGGTGCCTTGGACAGCTTTCACTAACTCCTACACTCTTCTGTGAAGAAGGTAATTGGACTAAAAAGATATTTTCCAGTCAGTGCTCCCCTTCAAACCTTTTCCCCACACTCCTATTCCTGTGTTCGTGTATTCACTTACTTTTCATTTCAAACAAGCATTTGTTATCTGATTTTTTCATCCTCTTTTACACTTTGGAAGATATAGGCAGATTCTGGTCTCTAAGTCCCCAAATGCAATTAAGTCAACATAGATCAGAAATTTGTCACCATGGCAAATGCCTACTCTTTCGACCAGTGTACATTGCTATGGCTCCTTGCTTTTTGTTTTCTTCCAATTTCCTTTCATTTATGACATGCACCTCATATCCTGGGTTCCAGAGCTTCCTCCTCATCCACATGAACCTGCTACTAATGAGAACTTTCCATTCATCTCAGGATTTGAATAAATCTGTATCAATCAAGTCAGCATTCCCTTAGGCAGGATTGGGTGGAGGAAACCTTTCCAGAATAGCAAAGATGCCCAGGGTCCTCAAGTACAGCCTTTCCTCTGACTCCCCTACAAGCACTTAAGCTGTGGGCTACCTGGTCATTCCCTCATTTCAACAGCCAGGGTCTAAAAAGGATCGTCCCCTTTAATTTGGAGCATAAAAAAGTGAGAATGTCATAAATTCATACATTTGCACAGAAATATCTTTTAACATTATTTCAGTTCAATTTTCCCTTGAGAAACTTTTTGTGAAGATGCTGTGATTTAACTTTTTTAAATTGACGTTTGCTACCCTCGATGGCATGGAGTGCACCGCTTACTTCTGCAGAAGCTAATCTGAAACTCTGAAAGATACAGCTTAGATGACAGTCCAGAGTTATATCAAATAGGCAGTTTGCCAACTTCAGAAGTACCCTGAAAACTCAAGAGTGACAAATTTTGGAGGTCTGAAACCATTTCAACAAGTAAGAAGATTGTTCTTTGCAAACGACCTTGTCAGATCCCTTTAAAATTACACTCCTGATGCACCCATCCAATTTGTAATGTTTAAAAGGCGCCTTTCCCCACTGTCACTTTCATTAGTCTGAAGTAGTTGCCTTTTTATATTCTGCTGTGAAAAGGCTGGCAGTGCTGCAAATTAACTGCTACATTTCATTTCCAAAGCAGAGTTCAGATGCACCTAGTTGCACTTTCCTGTTGGACAAACAGAGGTATATGGTTATCTAAGGAGGAAAAAGTGAACAATATCAAAATACATATGCTAGACTGTGAGATGAGAGTTAAACAAAACACTTGGGAGCCCAGGAGAAATTTAATTCTCATCCTACTTCTTCCATTAATGAATTTGGGCTGATTTTCTGAATCAGCTGTAACTTACTGGTGTTCTGCTGCCTGAGCCTCTGCCTCACCATTTATTAGTCCTCCTTCCAAGGACCTGAGAACCTGCTGGCTAAATTTCAGTGCAATTTGTCAGAAAGGTTGAGATGACAAATGTAGTTAAGTCCCTATACATTTTATAAGAACTGGTAGCCAGTTACAGAAGAGAGCCAAATTAGTGGCAAAGCTGGTTGTAATTGTTGCACTGTCCCACCAGCCAACCAGCATGGACGTAATACCTGGCCGATTAGCATGGATATAAATCTGGACTAGCTACAGCATCGGAGGCAACATAGGAAGCATGGTGAAAACCTTTGTTACTGCAATTAAAAGATGGGAGGGATGCACTAAGGAAAAAATTACTTGAATATGTAAGGAAAAAGACTTCGTTAGTACCACTGCTCACGGCACGTTTGTTCTTCTCTTCCGGTGATGGTGTAAATCTGGAGTAATGCTGCTTAAAGTTATTATTAAAATAGCTGAAAGGGAGAATTTAGTCTTATATCATTAAAACGGTCCTCTCCAAATGTTAAAATAATGGCGATAATTCTGTCACAGGAACATTAAAAGGATACCTGATTGATATTTTTACGTATAATCCGTGGGGTTGCTTAGAGCGTAAAATATGGGAAAATGAGGCCTACTAGATTAAAAGCTAGTTCACTACTGTCCTAAATAATTAAACACACAGTATTCCCTCAATGGCTTTGCCTGAGAAGAAAAAAAGTAGCTGGGAGAAATACAGTTACCAAATCTCCCAAATTCATCATGGATGCTTTAGAATCATAGAATCATAGAATCATAGAATGCTTTGGGTTGGAAGGGACCTTTAGAGGTCATCTAGTCCAACCCCCCTGCAGTGAGCAGGGACATCATCAACTAGATCAGGTTGCTCAGAGCCCCCTCCAACCTGACCTTGAATGTTTCCAGGGATGGGGCCTCCACTACCTCTCTGGGCAATCTGGTCCAGTGCTTCACCACCCTCATTATAAAAAATTTTTTCCTTATATCTAGCCTAAATTTCCCCTCCTTTAGTTTAAAACCATTACCCCTTGTCCTGTCACAACAGGCCTTGCTAAAAAGACTGTCCCCATCTTTCCTATAGGCCCCCTTTAAGTACTGAAAGGCCGCAAGAAGGTCTCCCCGCAGCCTTCTCTTCTCCAGGCTGAACAGCCCCAACTCTCTCAGCCTGTCCTCGTAGCAGAGGTGCTCCAGCCCTCGGA
>VYZW01056437.1:142929-156145 GCA_013401315.1 Balaeniceps rex | reverse complement strand
TGCCCTTGGTGAAGCCATGCTGGCTGTCTCGAATCACCTCCCTGTCCTCCATGTTCTTTAGCATTGCTTCTAGGAGGATCTCTTCCATGATCTTGCCAGGCACAGAGGTGAGGCTGACAGGTCTGTAATTCCCAGGGTCCTCCTTTCTACCCTTTTTAAAAATGGGCACCATGTTTCCCTTCCTCCAGTCATGGGGGACTTCACCTGACTGCCATGACTTTTCAAATATCATGGAGAGTGACTTGGCAACTTCATCAGCCAACTCCTTCAGGACTCTGGGATGCATCTCATCAGGTCCCATAGACTTATGTGTGTTCAGGTTCCTCAGGTGGTCACGAACCTGATCTTCTCTTACAGTGGGAGGGGCTCCACCCCCCTGGACCCCATCTTGTGGTCCATCAACTTGGGAGGGGTGAGGAGAGACGTTGCCAGTGAAGACTGAGGCAAAAAAGCTGTTGAGTACCTCAGCCTTCTCCTCATCTGTAGACACTAGGTCGCCATCCCTGTCCATCAGGGGAGGCACGCTTTCTTTAACCTTCTCAGGTTAAAGAAGTCTCAGTTCCCAGAGACGCGATGAGGTGACAACTTCCAGTGCCTTTTAAGTAGTCAGAAAAATAAGTGTGTGACCGAGAAGAGCTTGATGCACCATTAGTATGATGAAAAGCTGAAAACATGAGGAGATATCTGTTTTAAAAATGTATAATTCATTTGAAAACCAAATGTAGGACTGATATTGACAAAATATTGAAGAAATCCACAGTGGTGGAAAGAGTTCATTACCATGCCTCTACCCCAGAGAAGATTTACTCTTCTCTGCTTTTTTTCCAAGAGACATTTATTTGAGGAGAGCAATTGATCTATATTTTCTGTCATGAATAACTCCACATACAGGACCCCCTGCAGAAGTACTGTATAAATTTACCTCCCTGTTCTGTGAGGTACACTCATGGTTTAAACTGTGGATTTAATATAACAGATCCAAACTTTCACAGAAGTAAACTTTTGTAGCATCTCAACTTGGTTTACAACCCTATTGTTTCTGGGACACACTTTTCTTCTCAACAGTTCTTCACCAGTATGCCAAAAAATCTTGAAATCTATCGTTCAGAGCTGGCAAACCTCTACCATAGGAGGACTGTGTCGAGATTTAGATTTATGAGTTTCATTTTTTAAAAATTGGTTTCCTTGTGTTTACTCTGGTTAATTGCCCCAAGGACACCCCCTTGCTCTTCTGGGGAGAAGGCTCCCAGATCACTTTGTCTCTGGCAGCAGCTAAAGCCATTCATGACACCTGAAGCACCATCCACAACGTAGCCTCCATCATCAGCACAGAAAGGTGCCACGTGTGCCCACACCTAACGATGCGTTGGATCTCCTGAAGTACGCGAGGGCAAAGACTCCCAGTTCCTTCTGGCAATGCTATTGACTCACCCGTCCCAGCACAGAAAGACTGCGGTGTATCCCTTCCTTGTCCTTCACTGAAAAGTGGCTTAAAAGGGTTTTTTTACCCTTGTTTTTTTCCTAGGACCCCACAGAAAATTTAAATGCCAATGGACAACAGTGATCTATAAAAGTCACAATTCATATGATTTATACAATTGAGGTAGATTTCAGAATTTGTCTTTTTCAGTGGTTCACATCTAGATACTGGAAACCTGACCCAGCAAAGCGAATCTTTCCACCTACAACAGTAGGAAGCACCTTGGTCTTCGCTGGCTCCTTATTATGTCAATCAGGATCAATTGATGAGGTTGGAAAGAAAACTGGGATTTTTTTTTTTTTTTCAACTCTCCTGGGTCAGCAGTGGTTTCCTTCTCCTTGGGGGCAGGGGCTGACAATAATCTCTGCATTCGTTGACAATGAAATCACGTGTTCCTCTTAATCCCGCTCCTGACAGCCAAGTGATTAGTGTGCTACGGAGATAGGGCTATTTGACAGCGCCTGAAAATCTCTGTGCGTCAACGGCTTAAAACAATATTAATCGTTAGCATTAAAGTTTCTCTGACCCCGATCGCAGGCTGATGGATCTGTCCTCTGTTATTTATAGCATTCCTTTATTTACACCTTTTCATTGCCACAGCGTTTGCTGCCTGAGGTTTTATTGCCCTTATAAATTTCCACTCCCTGCACTACCTTAACAGTTTTGAAATAATACGGATAAGCAAGAGCCAGCTGATGAATGCAGGAGGTAAAGGCTTATTCTGCTCCCTCGGTGGCTGGGCCAGAAGGATGTGCCCATTCAACAGCACTCGCTCCATCGTGCTGCTTTGGAAAGCCTGGCCCACCAAAAAGCAATGCCGCAAAAAATACAGTGACCTTCTCCTGCCACCAATAAACCTGTCTTATGAAGGAGATTAATGCTTTTCTGAAAGGGTTGATAACTACTGAATTACCAATCCACCCCAACACTAAAATCAATCACCAGCGTTAAAAGGACCAGGAATACATTTAGGTCCCTCTTTGCTTTTGTCTGAAATTTCCACAAAAACTCTGTTCTTTCCACAGGCTTC
The DNA here is from genome assembly GCA_013401315.1 of Balaeniceps rex. NCBI lineage: Eukaryota > Metazoa > Chordata > Aves > Pelecaniformes > Balaenicipitidae > Balaeniceps > Balaeniceps rex. The sequence continues at coordinate 153,635 of VYZW01056437.1, read as the reverse complement.
TGCTTTTGCTCACAGCATTTTGCAAATTCTGCCTTGAGACCAGACTTTTCATGCCATGTTCACGGAATTTAACAGAAAAGGTGTGATCCTCAGCCCAGCGAGGTCAATGGCAAAGCCCACACTAGATTCAATATTGAAGGAATGGATTGCAGGGAAATTAAAAGGTGAACAAGATGCATTCACTGCAAGCCTAGGTGGTCCTTCCAAAATGTCTTTTCCATACTTTTCAGCCAATCCAGCTGAAATCTGATGAGCAGACCTGACCAGTTCCCCAAGAGACATAAGGCAGCTTCACATTCACCAGCAACTGCAAACCGCCAACACAAAGGATGACTCTTTGCAATTCTTTGATAGCTGGAAAAGCTCTGCCACGAGTAATGGTATTCTGCTGTTTGTAGAAGTTTTGAAGTACCACTGACAAAAAAAATCACACATCCTCACCAAAAGGCTGGGATACTCCTGGACCACAGCATGGCAGCTCCATCACTATATGATAGAGGGTACAAACTTGAAGATGACATTTTTATCAGAAGATCATCTAATTGGAATTAATTCCTAACTGATTTTAAAATTCAGTTGCTTTCTAATTAAAATTGCCTAGGGCTGTTAAGAAAAATAAAGTTATCTGAGTAAGGTTTTGGCAAGGACATCAGGATGGTCATTCCCATGTTTGAAAAAGAGTCATTGACATTTCACAAGAATTAACTGGGCCTCTTCTCTCATGGTGGAGAGAATGACTGCCTGCTCTCTTCAAAACATGTGTGCAGGTCGATTCTCAGCACAAAAGTTTTCCCATAAATCAAAGCTACAGGTTCTGAAAGAGAACAAAGTGACCTCGCCCACCCTCTTTCCTCCTCCTACCCCCACACAAACTTCTGGCACTTCACCCTTTGCCAACAAACCCAAGTTACCTTCCCAGATGCATTTCTCAGAGCCTTGATGTGCCTTTCACAAATATCTTTTTGTATTGTTACAGAGGGATTTGAGCTGCAATTGGAGCCCAGGTCACAATCCAGGCTTTCTGAAACTTCAAAGGTTTTAGGCTTACGTTTGTGAATAGAAGGGAGAGCAGCAAAGTTTGGATTTACACTTTGTTACATCGCTGGGATGATTAGTACGGGGAGGCTTCACACCCCCCAGCCTCCAATTATCACATCCAGCTGTTCCACACAGCGTCTTAAAATTAAATAAAAATAATAATAATAAAAAAAAAAAAACACACTGAATGGAGATTATCTCTCCCAGAAGACTTGAAGTCCCAAGCTAAAGTAGCAACTGCCCGACAGGAAAGAGAGAAAATATCACCATAGCATTACAGAAGGCTGCAGCTCAGGCTATTCAGAGCTCAGAAGGGGACGGTGCATCCAGGACAGTGTGTCAATGGCAGAGGAGGAGACAAGAGAAAGGCACTACATCAGGGACCCATGGGCGAAGCCACATAAACAAGGTAGGAGCCCTCTCCTTTCTCAACAGCACTGCCAGCAAACAGCCACTCAGACAACACATCTCATCCTAAGTAATCTCTTTGCAGAGCCAGGCAAGCACTTATGTCCCCATTTTGTTCAGGGCCATTGGCACTTTTGAAATAACAAAGCCAAAAAAAATAACCAAACCACCAAAAAGCCACCATGGGCAAATAGATACTGTGCAGGAGCAGATCGATCCCTGCTTGTACAATGCCCAGAGCAGCAACCAACCCCAGTAAAACCAGCTCCAATGGTATTGCTGGGGTGCAGAGAGGTGAAGTTATTTCTTCAGCATGACTTGCGCAGCACCACAGGTCCTGTTCTCGGCCAGGATTAGACCATGCAGCCCCTACAGAAAGTCTGGCACGCAGAGCAAATAATTCCTAGCTTACAATAACACACGGTCTTACACAGTTCTCTGTCTGTGAAGGGAGGGCGATGAACAAACACCAAATTGTTTGAATAATATTGGTGAATCCAGATTTCAGTTAGAGGGAATTCATGTTAGACCAATTAAATAGTATGTCAATTCCCTCTAATTATATGTTCCTGCAGCCTACCCGGTAATTATACTTAATGGGTCTAAATCAAATCAGCATGTTACCTGAGAAATAATTGGATTTATGTGCAATTTTTTAATGATCCTGAAAGGTACTCCAGAGATGGAAGTCCTCTGTGCGTTCAGGGCTTGATCCTAGGCTTCGGTGTGCTTTGGGTGCGGATCTCAGGCTACATCAGCCCTGGTAAATTAAATGTGCCAGTTCTCTGGCACTGAGGCCAACTGGCATGGGACAGCCCACAGCCATTCTCATCAACTATTTTAGCCTCTAAAACAGGGTGGCTGTATTCAAACTTCCCACTGGAAACCATCCCCGGACAGTGCTAAATGCCAGGCTACATCTATACTAGCAGAGAACAACCCCAGGTTTCACTGCTACAGCAACATGACCAAACCTTGACCTGCAGGGACCCTCTGGGGCTCTCTGTTGAGGCTGTCGATAGCAGGATGATTTGCAGAAGCACCTCCAAGTTTAGAAGCACAAGTCATAGGTGTGCTCTGCTGAGACCTGTACTGTGCTTTTGGACATCTTCCCAAAGGTTGGCGCATATTCAAAACTAAGGCCCACATGCTATGGGAAAAGAAAAGCTAAGCCTCTATACACTTTGATGAACCTTGGCCCTCAAATCACATAGCAGCAATAAATAAGCCTCACTTGCCCCAAAATGAGACAGAATAGAGCATTTACAGTTGGACTCAATGATCTTAAAGGTCTTTTCCAACCAAATGATTCTATGATTCTATGATTTTATTGATTATTTCTGATCTCCTTAAACATTCTGTACCTTAAGATTAAAAGTATACACACACATAGTGTATTTATTTATTTACAGGCTCAGATAAGACTCAGGACTGCCAAACATCTGACATTTAAAAGCAGTCCCATGCACATACCTGAGTCCTGTACATGCAAGATGAGTGTCCGCTGAACCAGATCCATCCGTTGGATCAGAGGAGACCATGATTAGCACAAGACTTCCCCAAAGCACACAAGCCATTGAATTGCTCACTGCTTCTAGTTAAGCAAGCACTTCTCTGAAATACTTCTTTGAATTTCTAGAGGAGGTGAACCACATGCTTCAGTACCAAACCCCTGCACAAGTCTTCCCAGCTTCCAGCGAAAGCAGCCTCAGAGCTGTTAGTACAGCAGAGATCACTCTGATTGCCCTGCTCCTTGGAGCCCCATTATTTGGAGAATCTGGGGCTTTCAGTTTCAGCGTGATTTACTGTCCTCCATCTCCTTGAAATTCTGCCCATGAGAAACCAAAATAGCACCTTGCCTTGTGAGTGAACCCCATACAGCCAGTGAGCATCGAAACCACTAGATTTCAAACGCTATGTAATGTCAGAGAGGCATAACTGCAGTGACAGTGGCTGGAGGGGATGACTGCACCATCTAGTTATTCTCCAACAAAGATACAAGTAAATGCCACTAACTTCAGTTTTGCTTTCTTTCAAGGAAGTCTTTCTTTTTAGACAACTACCTCTATTCAGGGGCCTTTTGAGGCTCCAGCATGACTCTGAGAGTGGGAGGGCTTGGGCACCCTTATTTTATGTTAAAGATGTCCTTTCGAAACTCTGCAGGCCACTTCCCAAAGCACTTCTCATACCTGCATACAGGAAAACTCACACTCATTCTACCTAGGCAGGCACTTAACCAAGGCACCTACTTCAGTAGCATCGTCACATCAGGCTCCCTCAATAGGCAAAGGAAAGAAATAGATGTCTTTAGGGGACAATTCAGACCTTAAATAGCTTCTTATTAAAGTACTTCTGTCATGTCTACTGTTAAGAAGGTCAAATTCAGGAACAGAAACATAGCCCAGAAAATTGCATTTGTCTTTTGAAAAAGTTATGGATCAACCCATGCGCCAGCTCTGGACAAGGACTCTCTGGTGCTCTTTGGTTACAATTATGTGTGCTCAGACTTCCTGGAGCAGATCAACACTTCATAGGACCACAGTTTTTGGGGCCAACTCTTAAACATGAAGGCCTTGCACTGGATTTATTTACAGCTCATCAACAATACGCAAACACTCAATAACCCAAAAAGCTCACCAAAGTTTCTGATGGTCCTGTATATTTCATTCTCTAGATCCATTTCTTCAAGTCCCGTCATTAACCTTCTCCCTACAGCAGGGTGAAAAGGCTTACTGAACGGTTAAGCACTAGATTCTGTTTCTGAGACTCAAAATTAACATCCTGAATCATCAAGAAAGGTTGACTGTGTCCCGGTGTCTCTGTGCAAGGCTAATCCTCACATATTTCAAACCTTGTTATTACTCCAGCGGGTTCTGATTAAAAGTTTGCCCAGTGACTAAGAAACAATAATTTGTGCCAGGTTACCTTGCTTCACCCTGCAAAATTGGAGCTGCCTTAAAAATGTCTTGGGGAAATGTTTTCAAGCAACTTCCCCTGCTCTCTTTCAGGAAAATCACTTACCCAGCACACATGCAAACTCCTTCTTTGCTAGCATATCTGTAATTAGCAAAGAATGCCAAGCCATAAATATTTATGCACAGATGGGATCCTGAAGTACCTTCAGAAGTTCAGCACGGGCCTCAATAGCCAGATTTCTCAAGCGAGCTTTGATACAAAACCTGCAGGTTCAGGAGGACTTGTCAGAACACCCTGATAATCACCCCTCTCTCAGGGATGCGTTTCTCACCCAACAAGGGATGTTACCATCACTCGCAAAAGCCCCACAAAAAAATGCAGGTGCTTCATTACCTACTGTTCATTTGAATTCCTCAAAGATCTTGCCAGATCCCTTCACTTCATTTGCACAGGTCTCTGCATGCTGGGGCAAAAAGTTGTCTTCTGTGCAGCTGACAGAGTCTGAATGTTTCTGCTTTTGTTCCAAACCTTTTCTGAAATCAGGTATGTTTTTTCTTCCCTGTGCAAAATTTTTTTTTTATTTCTTCCCCAAAAATTTTGCTGATGTGATGCTGGAACCATGTTAGTTATGTCATCTAAAAAGCTTGGGATTAGGCTGGTTGAAATGCCATGTCCAGACTATTAATTCAAATAGGGTCAGGGCCTGTTCTCCAGCCGAAATCGGTTGGCACAGTCTGGCCACCATCAAACCCCATCCATCTCCAAACTAATGCGTCTGCTTCCAAAGTGCTGATGGAGAACGGTGCCCAGGCTGCGCTAACTTCCGCGGTGGGGGCAGGAATTGGCCAAGAAAGTGTTGGTTGTCCTGGGCCAAAGCCACACCAGGCTCACTCCTGCGCATGATTGCACTCCCAGTATCCAGGCGCTGGCCCCATTAATTTAAACACAGTTAATGAGATCGCACAAAACACAGGTTAACATTTCCCAGCCTGATCTGGGAGCAATTAAAAGCTGGCTTATGGCATGGCATGGGCAGATGAGCTTCCCATTGCACCACCATCTTCAGTGCCTGCCTTAGGCAGCCAGGTCTGAAGTCTCTGCCCACGTAAAGAGCTCCCACTCCCTCTGGAGTGGCAGGCAGAGAGGGGACAAGTCCCACTAGCCCACCAGGACAGGAGGGCGGCTGCGGATGGGAGCGGGAGCAGCCCACCCACCACCGACAGCGTGAGCTCAGCGTTGGCAAAGGCTTTCTCTGGCACCTGCAAAAACAATCTGCAACTGGGGCTGCCAGCAAGGAGGAAGGAGCCGGAGCAGCAGCATCCCAGCAAAGCAGCAAGCGAGGGGGAGAGGGGAAATGCTCCGCACCCGGGGGGTTATGTTACACCGAAAATAAAGGGGGAAGGGGAAAAAAAAGTCCTAGGAGGCCCCTCTGGCGAGTATTAAGTATGAAAACGCTTTCGTCTCGCCAGAGCAAACAGATTTGATAGCGAGATACTTACTTGGCCTGCACTTGTACCACACGATGAGGTATTTGCCGGTTCCAGGGCATGGATCTGCGCCGAACAGCCGGCTATTGACGAGAAACTGGCAGCTCCGCCTGTCCTGGCACTCGTCCAGCATCTTCTGCAGCCAGGGATGCACACAAGAAACAAAGAAACAAAAGCACTTCAGTATCTCCACCAAAGGGATCATCAAATGGAGACAAGCTGGAGAACGGCAAGGCCATCCTTGCCTCCTCAACCGGCCCCGCACAAGGCAGGCCGTGGTGCTCAATGCAGTGGGTACCGCAGGAGCCGTGGACCAGGAGAGGAGTAGACCTTGCACTGTTTTAAGGAGCGCGATTTCTTTCCCTTTCACGCATGTAAAAGGAGGGATTTGCACTGGGACGGTCACAGAGGTTTTGAAACATTTGCATGCAATTTAGTCGTAGTATAAGGCAGTACCGTCCCAGGAAAAGCAGCTCTGAGGACATGGATCAGCCTTGACAATTAAAAGCAGAGACCCAAACTCTGCCACCACCATTCTGCTTTAGATTTCTCTGGAGATGCACAATTTCAGCCACAGCTTTCAAGAGAGCTCTTGTCTCAGTTATATAAAAGCTTTGGCAATTGTTGGTATTCCAATAATTAGTAGTTGTGGTGGGAACACTGTTATACAGCCAACTTAGTCAGTTTTTAATAGGGCTCACTCCTCTTCCCCCATGACTATCGCATTCCTTTTAGCTAAACTCAGCAAGGGCCTGCGAGCCGGAGGGTCCTCCCACCGCCAGCATTTTGGGTCCTATCCCCTTTTCTGCACGGCTTTTCCTCTAGCGCCTGCTCCCCACTTCCCCATTCATAACACTCATAAAAACTCCATCTCAGAATCCACAGGGGCAAGACATTCTGTCTCCTGCTAGAAAATAGCTTCATTAAGGAAGATTAATGATTTCTTTTAACCCTATGATCCTCTAAAGCAGTGGTGGGGGGAGAGAATATTATTAAGTGGGGCAGTAATTAAGTTTTAAATTCAGCTGGATGGCTTAGGTGGTATTTATCTACTCCTGTAGAGCCCCTAAAGCACTAAAATTACCATAATGTTTGCCTGACACACATGGACCTGTCAGAGCATTTTGAGACCACAGAGCGAGGTAATCCACCAGCCTCGCTAAGCCCCTGCAATACAGAGCTGCGAATTCCAGTCCCAAAACAATTAATTTTCACTTGCAAGGAGGCGCTGGAAAATCCTTTCTCAGAAATTCCCCTAGAATCCCCCAGTCTCTTTTGTCTTCTCCCTGTCCCTTTTCTTACACCCACCTTGATAGTTGGGCTTTCCCACAAACTTATCCCTGTGCCATTAACGTAAAGGCTGTTCCTTCTCTACCACACGCCACCCAAAACACTTTTCTCTCTGCCTGAGCAACTACTCTCTATTTTTGAGCTCTCCCTGAACATAACACATACAATCTTCAGCACTATAACTCTGAATGTCACCCTCCAAACAACAGGAACAACAGCTGTTCCAGTTTCAAGTGCAATTTGAAACTGCCTCATTTGTGGTTGCTCATAACTTCCTAAAGCTTTCACCTTTTGGACTGACACATGCAAGAATTCGTGCCTGCCTCAAGTCTGACCTTTATTTTAAAGTTCAAACCAAGACAATTCAGGCCTTTTCTAGCAAGCAGATATGCTGTTGTTTTCCACTTACAAATGTAATAAAACGCAGGCATCTCGTTTCAAAATACAAGGCTTAGGATGGAAAGGCTGAAAGGTGAACACTGAAGGAGATGCCTGGGAGCGTTAGCCCCAACTTGACCGTCACGTTAAAATGCATAGAAACAGCATATTCTTTCCTCTAGGCTCATAAGGGTTGACTGCTCACTCAGCATGTGAAATTTAATTTAATGTAAAATCCAATGAGTTGCAAAGGAATTTAAGCGAGGCCTCTACGCAGATACACCTTTTGATCTCAAAAGGCAAAGAACAACTGGAACAACTCTTGAGTGCTTCACATATGGAGAGAAATCCTCTCCAAATCGCTGCAGACCTGAAAGGATTTGCTAGTACTGGACAGCCACGGCTGTGTTTACACCCAAGCAGTGATAAGAATATGGAGCAAAGGGAAAGAAGCAGCACCCTGAATGTTTTCTTTCCCACAAGAGAAGCTTTCTCCCCTCAAAGGCAGCAGACTCTGGTTTTTGGTCAACAAACCTGTTCATAGCAGATGGGTGGGATATTTTCAAAAGCCTTCAGCATTGCGTAATAGGTGCTATTAAGACCAGTGGGAAAACCACCCTGGGTTTCAGCAGAGACTGAGTTAGGCCAACAAGAAGCCTTTTTGAAAACCTCAGCTTCGATGCTTAGCAGCACTCGTTCATCTGTCCTTAGGCTCAGCACCAGGAGCAAAGGCAATTACTTACCAACCTCAGAGAACGATGAACATGGGCAGCCTTCACACATTGCCACTTTGTCTTGCTCTGCTCTAACTTTTGGCAGCTCTTGCTTACTCCATGTATTCCACATAAGTAAAACCTCCTGAGTTTACTTCCTGCAGTACGCAAAGTAACACAGAGCCCTAGGGAGAAGTTTGTCCCTAAATTAAGGAGCAAAAGTCATCTATGCCATTGTGAGACCACAGAAAAAGGGAAGTGTGCTTGAGGATGAATATGTCTTTTACTAATTGGTTTTAGTGTTTAGCTACAGTTTCAACTTAATTTGATAATAGCCATGACTCTGAGAAGTTATTTCGTGGGGGGAGAGAAATCAATATTTCTTTTTCATTCACATGATTCTAATGTGCCTCCCCCTGAAGGGCAACAATTTTCCTGAAAATATAAAAAATCATTAAGATTTCTGATTTCCTGCAGACTGTTTGAGTAAAGTCTTAGGCGTAATGACATATATCCATAAAGAGTAAAATAAAAAAAAATATGTTCAATGCTCAGTGAAATACATCAGGAAAAATGCAAAGAAAATTAGCAATGGTTGACCATGCCACGTTCTTCATTAAAATAAAGAACGAAGATGTTACACCAGCCCTAACATTAACTTAAAAACTTGTACATACAATTTTTACCTATCCTTGCATACACAGAAATCTTCTTCCCCACTGCTTTCATCAGTATGTGCTATATACCAGCATCTTCTTAAACACTGTGCAACACAGCGACTCTACAAACACGCGTGACAAGATGATCCACTACAGATACGCTTCCCTTGCAGGTCCAGTGCATCTGGTATTTACAGGGGCCTTTACAAACCAAGACCTTGGCTTTCTGGTCTTACTCTCAAAAATCGTACTTCTAGGCAGTACCAGAGCTCTGGCAGATGTCAGATGTCATTGCTGAAGTATTTGCAGATGATGAGCTAGATTGACACCAGGAAGGCTGTGAGTTTACTTGGTAGTGAGGGAATGTCCTGAGCTCACATGGGTTTTGCTTAATGGCTGGAAAAATTTAGGCAATTCATTCTATGTTTGCCTTGTTTTTCTGGCTGTCACTGTCAGCTGTAAAGGTGGGAAAACACAACCACAAAACCAAACAAAAAGAGGCCCACAAACAATCTGAACTTGCACAGAAATAGCAGAAGACATGCAGAATCATCCCTATCCAGGATATATAATCAGCTGTTTATGTCATTGCCATCTGGTAGACCTCTGACTAATGCAAAATAAAGTCGCATTGGATTAGATTATACTATAAAAATCACTCCAACTAAAGAAGGTGGAGGAGGAATTCCTGTCTGGCATGAAAGGGGAGGGAAGACACATTAATTGCATTGTGCCATTTTATAATTGCATTCCAGTGGTAAATCAAGCCTGAGGGCTGACAGCCAGTGCTCAGGAGGGAAGTTGCGGCTGTTTAAACCCATTCCATTCTCTGGTTCATGATTGAGCTAAGAAGCTGCAAGATTTAGAGGAGATAAGAGAGCAAGAAATGTGAATTCAAGTAAAACAAACACTAATCTAACCCCTGTGATTTACGCCCTGGATTAATCTCACTGCGGTGACCTGGGTCTTAAAGCAAGGGCAGCCTCGAGCTCAAAACCATGTCTTTCTAGTGGGCATTGCAGATGAAACACATTTCTCATGCTCATTTTGTTGTGCTCATTAGCTAAGTAATTGCTTGTGCTCATTAGATAACAACCTTTTAAATCTGGAACTGGATGTGAGCTCTGCAAGAAGGCTGTCCTCAGCCATTCCCAAGAGTGCGCTCATTTTTATTCTGTCTCTTCAAATCACTCTTCAAGAAGCGCTTCCCCTGCATGCTTAAAATAAACCACAACTGAGCTTAACACCCAAGGCAATTAAACTTATCTCAGTTGTTAGTCCACTGTAGTAGTTCATAGATTCAACACACTTAGGGTGAAACTTTGGACCCATAGAAGTCAATGGTGAAACTCAATGGGAACTAGGAGTTTGCCACAGGGCTGCTCTCTGTACAGCCTCCATCATCAAAGGAACATAAAGATGACTGCAGGGCATGTCACTCATGCATGAAATTACACAGAGGAACCCCGCTAAATAATTGCCCAAATTGTATGTTGCTGAGGAGAATAACTCAGAGAGCAAACTGCATGAATGGATCATAGGTGTGTGCAGTCAAATGAAGATGGGCAGAGATTTGTACTAAGAATTTTACACAAGAAGATACCAGTATTTTAGGTCAAATTCAGTCCAGGTATAGCCATTATGGTGGAGTTACACAACAATATTGGTGCACCTCCCTGAGTTTTGCGATGGGAAGAAGTACATACAACAGACAAGGCAGCATGAATTCTCCCTACAAAGCCACACAGCACAATGCATTCATAATGGCCTCATGTCACGTTTCATTTGAATTCTGATACTCTTTTATATACCCCTGA